>BQNB010051472.1:0-38793 GCA_026074375.1 Tanacetum coccineum | reverse complement strand
ATCTAAGATTAAAGTCCAATCAAGCTCAAGATCAAACTCTCTGAATGTGGCTTTTGTATCTTCAGAAAACACTAGCAGTACTAATAAAGCAGGTAATACTGCTCATGAAGTTTCTACTGCTAGTTCACAAGGACAAGCTTCTTCCTTAACTTATGTTGATGATGTAATGTTTTCCTTCTTTGCTAATCAATCTAATAGTCCATAATTAGACAATAAAGATCTGGAGCAGATTGATACTGATGATCTTGAATAGATGGATCTCAAATGATAGGTGGCTATGCTTACCATGAGGGTGAAAAGATTCTTAAAGAAGACAAGAAGGAATTTGAATTTCAATGGCAAAGAAAATATTGGCTTTGATAAAACAAAGGTTAAATGTTACAACTGCCACAGGAGAGGTCACTTTGCTAGAGAATGCAAGGCACCAAGGATTCAGGGGAACAGAAATGAAGATGCTCCAAGAAGGAATGCACCAGTATATACATCTACTACAAATGCCTTGGTTGTCCAAAATGGGATAGGTGGTTATGATTGGAGCTTTCAGGCTAAAGAAGGCATCACAAACTTTACTTTAATGGCTTATATATCCCAAGGTTCATCAATTTCATTAAGTTCAGACTCTGAGGTACATACTTGTTCTAAAGATTGCTTAAAATCATATGAAACTCTTCAAAAACAGTATGATCAACAGCGTGAAGCTCTTAATAAATCTAATCTAAAACGAAAGGGAGCACACATCAAGGGGTAATTATTGTTGGTTGCATTACTAGTATGCCATATTTTTCCCTCTTGCTACATGTTAGAAATTTTTGTATTGTTCTAACTCGTTTTTGTAGCCAAGAAACCATAGCTCGATTCCTTGGTGCCCTCGAACGAGGGGGAGCACACATCAAGGGGGAGCAATTATTCCGTCGATCTAACTAGCAATTCTTGACGATGTCTTTTTGATTCTACAAAAAGGGGGAGAAATGACATGAAACTCACTAAATACTTGTTTAAAAATAATTTTACATTTAATGAGTTTAAATTTTGTAATCATCAAAAAGGGGGAGATTGTTGATAAAAATATAATGCCTAAAAACATTACTAATATTTTTTCACATCTTTACGTTTTGATAATCACAAAATATAAAAACGTTCAACGTAAAATTAAACGTAAACAAGTATTTAGTATTAAATTCTCATTTCAACAATACATCACTTAAAGGTATGAATAAATAAATGCTTAATGCATTTTATGATCAAAGGAAATTTTTATTTAACCTCACACTTTTATAAAATGTTGTAAACATTTTATAAACATTACAAAACATTTTATACAATTAAAAGAAATGCTTTATTCAAAATAAACATTTTGAAATTCAAATTTTCAGACCTAAAACGGCAAGAAAAGTTCTAGAAAATCCTCCTTACACAAAAGACAAACTGGGGAAGCCCTAGTCTTGGGCGGCCCCCTTAAATACACGGCCAGCCCCCTTAAAATTAAGGGGACCCCCACCTATTTAAGGAGACCGCCCCTAGGTAGACGCTCCCCTAGTTTGTCCTATAAAAACTGGACTTTTCCCCACAATTTTCTCACCTTTTGCAATCTATCTTTCTGCCCAAAACAGCCTACATATCCTCTCTAAAAATCCTTTGATCATTTAATCATAAAACTTTGTTTCCAAGTGATCCAAGCTTAATTCCTCAAGTGCAAGATAAAAATACCCTCATCATCAAGTGAAGAAGTATTACACCTTTGTGTGTTGTTGCAATCTTATTGCATTCATATCATAACTTATAAATCTTGTATAGTTGTGTAGTTGCTAGATCTTGGCGATCTTTATAAGTATAGTTAGATCGTGGTGATCTTACCAAGTAGTGTTAGATAGTTGTGATATAAGTAGTGTGGTGAAGTGAAGCCACAAAGTTGTGAAGAAGTCTTGAAGTTGTGAAGAAGTCGTGAAGTTGTGAAGTCGTGAACAAGTCGTGAAGTTGTGTTGTGATAGATTGGTTCTAGCTAAGATTAGAACTCGACATTTAGCTTTGTGTCGTAAATCGGTGTAAGCAACGTTGTGTACAGTTTTCTCCGCCATAAGGGAGTTTGTTGACATAGTGAAGAAAACTCTCGAGTTAGGTGCTCGGGGAGTAGAGTAGGGCGAAGAGGTGCTTCGTTACCGAACCACTATAAATCCTCGTGTTGTGGTTTGATTGTTCTTACTCTTATCTCTTGTCTTACTTTATCATTTCATATACTTATATTGTTGATATTGTGCAAGCATTGAATTCACAAAAAGTCGAATCTAAGTTTTACAACAAACATAAACCTTAAATTAAAAAGCGGTAAACTATTCAACCCCTTCTAGTTTTCCATACTTAAGTTTGATCAACACTTCTGTGATGCTTGTAAAATTAGAAAACAAGCTCACGCTAGCCATAAAGCTATGAATATGGTCTCAACGACTAGATGCTTAGAACTTATACACATGGATCTCTTCTGTCCATCTGCCGTACGGAGTTACGGAGGAAACCTCTATACCTATGGAATAGTAAATGACTATTCTAGGCATACATGGACAAGATTTCTTAAAATCAAAACTGAGGCTTTCGAGCAATTTCAAATCTTTAGTAAGAAAATACAAACTCAACAAGGATGTCTAATAGTTCCAATTAGGACGAACCACAATATATAATTTGATAATGAAGTGCAATTTGGAGAGTTTTGTAATACCAATAGAATTACACATAACTTCTCGGCTCCACACACTCCACAATCAAATGGTGATGTAGAAATGAAAAATAGGACTCTACAAGAAATGAGTAGAACGATGTTAAACGAACAATTGTTACCACAAAATTTTTGGTGTAACGTCGTAGATACTTCAACCTACATACTTAACCGTATCTTGATTAGACCCATCTTAGGAAAAACACCATACTAACTCTTGAGAGGTATGAAACCTACTCTTGATTACTTTAGAGTGTTTGGAAATAAAATGCGTCATACTTAACACAAAAGACTACCTCACCAAGTTTGACCCAAAGTCATACGAAGGTGTCTTTCTAGGATACTCCCAAAATAGTAAAGACTACATCATCCTAAACAAACACACAATAAAAATCAAAGAATCAATCAACGTGACATTCGATGAAACTCCTCCCCCATCTAAAACGTCACCCTTGGAGGATGATGATTTAGATGAAGAAGAAGCAATTAAGGTTACTGAAAAGAAAAACTTAGAAAATGACTTTGAGGATGAAACTCTAGAAATTGACAAAATCATCAATATTAAGGAATCTAAGAATCATCCATTAGAAAATGTCATAGGAAACCTTAACCAAAGAACTCTTAGGTCACAATCCCAAAACCAAAGTAATTTCTTTTGTTTTATATCAAGTATAAAACCTAAGAATATAAATGAAGCTTTGAAAGACGAGAGTTGGATAATTGCAATGCAAGAAGAATTAAATTAATTCATTACAAATGCCGTTTAGGAGTTAGTACCACAACATAAGTCTATGACGATTATAGGAACTAAGTTGGTATTTAGAAATAAGCTTGATGAAAATGGCGTCGTGTCTAGAAATATGGCTAGACTAGTAGCACAAGGTTATAATCAACAAAAAGGTATTAATTATGACAAGACCTATGCTTCGGTAGCTAGATTAGAGTCAATTGGGATTTTATTAGCTTATGCTTGTGCCTTAGATTTTAAACTATTCCAAATGGACGTAAAAAGTGCATTCCTAAATGGTTTTATCAATGAGGAGGTATACGTGGCACAACCTCTGAGATTCATTGATTTTGAAAAACCTAATCATGTTTACAAACTTAAGAAAGCTTTGTATGGTCTTAAACAAGCTCCTAAAGCTTGGTACGATAGATTAAAAGCTTTACTTTAAAACATAAATATAACATGTGAATGGTAGATAACACACTTTTTACAAAGAAGAAAGGTTTAAATCTCATCATTGTTCAAATATATGTCGAGGACATTATATTCGGTTTAACTTGTCAAGAGTTGTGTGATGACTTCGTCAAAATCATGCACGACGAGTTTGAAATGAGCATGATGGGTGAACTAGAACTTCTTTCTTGGATTACAAATAAAACAGTTAGAAGATGGTATTTTCTTTAATCAATCTAAGTATATTAAAGAAATGCTTAAGAAATTTGGCTTAGTGATGAGGTGTCATTTTATACACTATTTCGGGGTCATTTAACCCCCTAAATCATGCAAATATGCCCAGATTACTTGCTTAATTGTTTGTCTTCAGGTTTTTAGCACTTAGATGGCATTTGGAGGAAATACACGTGACTTGGGCTCATTTTGAGAAGAAACGGACAAGATTATGGACCTACACCAAATCTCTTGACGATTTATGCATACAGTGCGTAGAGACGGCGTCGCAGGCATAAAGCGACGCCGTCGTGATCTATCTGGTGACGACGTCATGAATCTAGTGATGGCGTAAGGACGTGGCCGACTTAAAGAGGATCTAGAATCATCTACGTGGCGACGGTGTCAAGACTTCAAATCGACGTCGTCGCAGCGATTTCCTATATATATTAAACTGAAATTAGGGTTTCAAGTGTGTAACTTTGTATAATTTTAGGGAGACGAACCCTAGTCGTTTCAACAACTTTTAAGGTCGTTTTTAGGGCCTCAAAACCCTATTGTAACTACCTTTAATCAAGTAAGATTATTTATCATTAATCATTCAATATGTCTATGTGTTGTATGATTGATTTATGTTCTTGCTTTATCTTTAACATGCTAGGCTAAACCCTCCTTTGTATTTACTTGAGATTGCATGAAACTTAGGTTGTAGATCCTTTTGATTTTGCTTCTTGTTGATGGATGTGCGTGTTAGGCTTTAGAAAACTAGACATAAGATATTAAATTGACATAGACGTCTAGGGAAACGCGAGTAGTGTAGAAAGGATACCATCGGTAATAGTCTTCATACTACCTTACCCCTAATATGGTTGATCCCTCTTAAGTTATTTCACATGCATTTAATATACTCTTAGGGGCCTTGTAATAGTCTTCATACTACCTTACTTGTGAATTGCTCTAACAGAATATTAAATAGACGGCGGGTTCGTGTAATCCGTTCATGACCTAGGAAATACTTACACAGATCATCACAAGTGTGACAAGGCAACAGATCTAGGAGAAGCAATCTGAGGAGTGGTGCATGATTAGGTAAATACATCTTTTTATCATCAAGTTATCACCAATAGTATAGATTATAATTACTTTAATTATTAGTTAATCAAACCAACCTCTCAAACCATGATATTTACCTGCTATCTTATAAATATAAAAATACAAAAAGAATCTTCTCCCAACCCCGTAAAATTCTGTTAGACCATGTTCGAGCCTTCCTAACCTATTTCCCTAGAGAACGATAACAACCCTCGAGTCTTGCCTATACTACACTGCAACATGTAGGTACACTGCCTAGGGGATTGTAAAACTTCATGTGAAGTCTTTATGAGACCCGCACATCAAGTTTTTGGCGCCGCTGCCGGGGAATAGTTAGGTTTTGATCATTTTTTAACTTAGTTCTACTCGCTTGATTCCTATCAAGTTATAATTTTAATTCCTGTACATTATATTTCTCGTAGTCTATCTTTTCTTTATGTTATTTGTTTCGTAATCCATTCTTGTCAACCACCATGGGAGACGCGAATCATATCCGTACTCTTGGAGATTACTCCAAACCTAGCCACGAGGGCTACATGAATACCATTGAGCTCCCCGTAGGGAACAATGTGGTACCTCTTCGATCTGACACCATCCGGTTGGTGCAAAACGGATGCTCATTCCACGAACTTCGGTCCGAGGATCCAAACCAACACCTCAAGGATTTTTTAAAACTTGTGGACTCACTTGACCTTGACGGTGAAAACATGGAAAGAACGCGCATGTGTTTATTTCAATTTACCCTTCGCAATCAAGCTAGCAACTGGCTTGAACGTCTTCCATCAAGATCTATCACCACATTAGAGGATCTTACTACTCGTTTCCTTGCTCAATCCTTTCCACCGGGAAGGACCACAAAACTTCGCAACGATATCCTGATGTTCCAACAACATCAAGGAGAATATCTCAGAAGCATGGACTCATTTCAAGGACTTACTCCAAAAAGTCCCTCATCGTGGCATCGATCTTTGGCTCCAAGTCCAAATCTTCTATGACCATGTCACTCCCGCCACAAGATGAACCATTGACCAATCGGCCGGTGGCAAGCTTCGTGACAGAAACGCCGCAGAATCCTGGGCATTATTAGAGGACCTCGTCCTCTATGACAACGAGTACATCCGACCGCCACCTCATCGAGGTCGAAAATCAAGTTCAACGATTGATAGAAGCTCATCTTGCTCCGATGCAACTTACTTTAGTGAACAAAATCACTTCTTCATGTGAGATTTGTAGTGGTCCCCATGACACTCAGTACTACATGGAAAATCCCGAACAAGCCTTTGTTGAATATGCATCCTCGCGTACTGACAAAGCAGGAGGTAAGTGGTACACTTTCAAACCCGAGCAAAATAATTTTGGTGACGCCTATAATCCATCATGGAAAAGTCACCCAAACCTTAGGTGGAGACAACCCCAAAATTCCCAAAATAATTTTTCAAACCCACCTAATCGATTCTAACCCAACGGTTCAATCCTGAACCGTTCTTTCAACAACAATCCTCAAAACTTTAACAGTCAATCAAATCTTGAAGGATTGATGTCTAACTTCATGGCATCTCAAGACGCTAGATTGTCCAAGTTGGAATCTGATTTTAAACAACAACAAAGTGAGATGACCAACAAAATCGACACAGTGCTGAAAGCCATCACCGATCGAATAGCAGGAGAACTACCTAGCGACACGGTTAATAACCCAAAACTGAACGTTAACTCTACAACTTCAGTTTTGTCTGCTCATTCTTACCCAACTGATGACCCACGATGCTCAACCCATATCCATGATTCGATCAACACCATCACGATACATCCCGAGCAACAAAGCGACTCCATAACGATAAGTTAGAAGAAAATAAGGGAGAAGAGAAGAATAGCCAGGAAGATATCAATACCAACCCCTCCACGCCACCCGATCCATTATTTTCATTCATCACCAAAAAAGTCCTCAAACTCAATTCATTCTTCGAATCGCTCGGCTTGGCCCCCTAATTATCCGGCACATAATTTGTTTACACCAAAGGGGATGATGGTGACGTGATGTTTATTGAGATAGTTAAGAAGAATTACAATTCCCGCAAGGAGGAACCCGAAGCAGGAGGATTAAAGGTGGAATATTTTGATATATTCCCAACTTGGAGCGAGCTTGCATATCACAAATATCTCATGTGTGGCCCCATCCCTTCAATATTCCTGAGAAACCCCATTATCATGGAAGGATGTCCATCAAACCTTAAAATACCATGCAATATTAGACATGTGCATGTGGAGAAAGCCTACATTGATCTTAACTCCCCTTTAAATATCATGACCCGAATGATGTATAATTGGATCATGAGAAGAAAACTTGACCCTAGGGAAAATTCGGATAGAGGAGTTAGCAATTTCATGAGAAGGATTAAGGGGATGCATGTTTTTGTAAGGAATTCGACTTATGCCACGGACTTCATGATTGTTGAACATATTAGCTTAATCATTGACCCTAGGCTGTCAAAAGTAGTACTAAGAAAACCCTTTGTTGAAATATACAACATGACTCATGACCCACCCGAAGGAGTAGTGAGGTTCACAAACGGGACCGATGAAATTGCCTATAAAATGCCCATAAGATAGAACAGTACAACTCATTAACAGACTTAGAAAAAGAGCACACAAAATCGGTCTACCTTAGGAACGAGGAGGACAATAGAAGAGGAGTGGAGTACGTGTTGAGCAAAATATTAGGGTTTTACAAAAAATGTCTAGAGCTTGGACCCGAATATGTGACTGGAATGGATGATGAAGGAGAAGTCACTTAATAACGTGTGACTTCGAGTCTAGCTACAAGACTCATAAATAAAGAAAAGCGCTTCTTGAGAGGTAACTCAATGTTTATTTTTTCCCCATATTAGGAGTGTCCTGTGTTTTATTCTTTATTGTTTGTTTTTATAATGTTTGAATCACTTTGTAATCATGCTTTGTTTCTTTGTAACTTCGTCTTATTTACAATCAAAGGTATTTTGCATAAAATAAGTGTAGGGGAATATATCCGGTTTATAAGAACCAAATTCAAACATTTAAAATAAATTGTTTAGATTAATTCGCGTCTGTTTTGAGTCATATGATTGTAATGATTAATTCTAGGTTTTTATGCAGTGCTTTCTATAGAAATAACTTATAAAAATGTGTGCAGGAAATTTCTCATTAAAAACAAAGAAGAAATCTTCACAGTGCCTGGAGACGGCGTCGGGATTAAAACCCGACTGCGTCGCGTCTCCAGCAATGTGAAGAATCAAAAAATTTCAAGTATTTTTGAAAAATAGAACGTGCAATATTTAAAATTTGTAATTCTTTTATAAACATGCATAAACCTATGATTACAACATTACTCTCATCCTATCTTTACTGCTTTTATACAGTCAAAACCCTAAATTCTCGTTGGGTATATATATCTATCCCGCCGATTTTATGCTTGGTGTAGTTGTCTTTATCTTTGATTGCAGGTTATATTTGATAAGAAGAAGCTTGGAAGTTCTTAGGAAGTTTCATTAGACGATTCTTGGAGGACGATTTAACCAGTTATCGCATGTTTCTTCTCTATTATTAAGCAAACCAGGGGAGTACTAGTTTCTTTTACTTGTTTTCTTTTCCCTTTATTCGTTTTACAGGTACTTTTAAGAACATTAGGGACAATGTTCGACTTAAGTGTAGGGGGAAAATAAGCTTTAGAAACTATTCCATCATTTGCCATTTGCATGTTCCTTAAAATGATGGGTAATATATCGAAACATAGCATAAAAAGATAATTTTGACCAAAATTTAAATTTTTTATGACACATTTTGATGAAAACCGAGTATTAATAGCATCTCATGAATAGGAATGTGTATGACTAGCACAAAAACCCTCAAAATTCCACCCCCAAAATGTGAGGTTCACCTGTAGATCTTTAGGAATTCGAGTATCCATTATTGATACCCAAGATAGTTTATACCTTTAGCTTTCTCGAGTTAAGGTTCGAATGCAGTCATATGTGTCTATTCCGTCGTTACGGATGTGTACGTATGGTCTTTGTCGCCTTTTCTAGAGCATTGGTATCGGTATTAAATTATATGAGTGTACCGGTAGTATATTAAATTCTATAACTTATTTTTGTGATGCATCCCAAGACCGCATAGTAAGTATTAGGATTTGCTAGATAAGAGGCACTAGAATTCACCCATGTTTTAAACATGTAACTGTTATGATGGTCACATCGATCATATAACTATCCCACACCCTTTCCATGCACTCATTTTTAGTGCATGATACCCTTAGTACAACCCTCCAAGCCTATCCTTTTTCACGATTCTCGTAATTTTCTGGTTAAGCCGCACTATTAATGAAGAGCATTGTCAACCCTCATGATGTATTATATGTTTAACCAATTGTTACACCCAAATCGCCTTAGCCTACCTTGTATGTACTCGCTTTAAGAACATTATTGTTTTAACCCAAGTTAATTATTGAGTACACGGTTGCTAAGTCCTTATCCTTGTAAATACTATTTTGGAACAATTGGGATTCATGGTAGTATTCATCTTATGAAAAATTGAAGAATAAGTGATTTATTACTCCCAATAGAGCTCAATAAGCTCCATGTTATTTTGATCCACCTCAAATCGGATCATTAGTTAGATTGTAAATACTCGAGTATGTAAAAGTTCAAGTGTAGGGGTGTATCTATAAATCCCCATGATGTATTATATGTTTAAGCAATGGCAGGGCAAAAGTGTACAAAAAAATTGTACATAAAAAAAGAGTGAAAAAATGTACGGGCTGCCATTTGCTTATGTCTATGTTTATATTAGAGTCAAGAAAAGAAAAAGAAAGAGATTCATGTAGAGTTTGTATATCTTGTCCGAGTTCTTGGCTTAGCAACCAAACCAACGTGTATTCATATAAATAATTAGCTAACCTTTCCACTCCAAATTCACCTAAATGTCACTCCCCAAACGTATCCTATCCATTTCCGTTTCCGTTAATGTTATTGTTATCCAAAATAACTAAGATCCAAACACAACAATTAGCTACCCAATACCCATGATAAGCTACAAAATAAGTAGAAGAAAAGTAAAAAGGAAAGTGAAGGATATTAGATTAAGAAGAGAGAGTTTGGTATGATTACACCTAGACAAATGCAACCAACACCCTCTCCATATGTGGAGAGGGTCCTATTTATACCCTTAGCCCTCTAGTTGGCGTATGGGCTTACTACTTGGGCCGGGCTTGGCTTATCTTGGGCTTTGAGCCTGTAACACGGACAATATTAGCTTAATGTACAAGCCCGTTAATCCCGACTAGCCTATTACATTACAAGACTTAATCTAAACAAAGACGACCGTAAACATTCTTGTTTGACTTATAGAAAATAAGGCTAACAATCTCCCCCAATGTTGAGGTCTTCTTTGATCACCCCAATGTTGACGTTCTTGATGGAGGTTATCTAGATTTGGCTTTATCTACCCAATGTTGAAGATATGACGTTTGAGCTTTGCCTTCTTTGGTCTTGTCTTTGTCTTTTCTTGTTTGTAATGGCTTTGTTCATTTATGCTTTAGACGACCGATGACATTCTCTCGGTGTCATTTATGTGATCTTGATCTTGAGCCTTCATCTTTTGACTTTGAGTTCTTGAGATCTTTTAATCATGCATCATCTCCTTGACTTGAATCATCTTGATTTGACTATCTTGATCAACTTGTGCTTTTGACCAACATACTCATACTGATTTCATTCTTGTTTGACTTATATAGACATAAGACTATCAATCTTCCCCAATAGACTTTTCTTTATTTGACTTTGAAGCTCTTTGATGATGAGGAAGTTTGGTGTCAACAATCTTGAAACGAAATGATTGACTTTAAAGGCTTGAGTATGAGTATGTGGTAATGAATCCGACTTTGCTGGAATGGGGCTGCAACACCGACATTTGTACCTGCATTAGAATGTTAGTAATAAACAGCATATATGGACGAAATGTCTTTGTCATTCATCGATTTTAGGTTGCGATAACCACCGGTTCCCCGTTTTATAGTATAAATACTATACCTATGATCAGGTAGATTTAAAGAATCTCCTTGACAGGGTTTCCCGCTCAAAGCGTAGGATCTTCTAACACAGATGTATTAGATTCACCATGCTTGCTTGTTCTCGTTACCGGAACGTCTCAAAGCAGACAACATAGTAAGAGTGAATTAGATAGTTACTATCTTTCTGATTAAGTCATCAATTCATTTACTGGACCAAAATCGATATCCAGTTATCACAAGCTTGATTCATATAGAATCTTACAAGTCACCTACCGCAGAGTTGTTTGAGGTTGACTCTGGAAGGATTTCCATTCGTCACTGTGTATACTAAAGAGTATCACTCTGAATGTTCTGGCAAGATCTCAAGGATAATGCGTAGGACTCTTTGTTACCAAATGTTGTTTAAGGGTGAACAACAAGTGTTATACATGGATTGCATCCCAATGAGATTTATAATGATGATCTCTCTTGGCTCTAGACTTGATTTGAGCACTTTGGTTTTAGTACTCAGAGGCTGTAGCTGACTGCCACTAGTCAATATCAATAATCTCGAAGTGAGATGTCGACATATAACGTGTGTATCTCCGTGAAAAATGAGACAAGTTTCTTTTGAGAGAAACTCAAATGGCTGGGAAGGGTTGTGCATTGCATCATTGGGTCCATGACGTCTTTCTTCAATACCAACAATCATCTTTGTGATTTTGATAGATTATGTATTGACCCGGTTTCTGCCTAAGTTGTGTGGAGGGCTTCTTTCTTTTCACCCTTTATCCATACATTTCTTTTTAATTCTTCAACCCCTTCAATGCTTACCAAGACGTCATCACTAACACCTTGTTGTGATTGTTCTAGTGTTAGCTCAATCTTAGTCGGCATTATTCCCTTATTCTCATTCTTCTCCAATCATACCTAAGGACTTCTAATCTAACTATGGAATGTCCATGGGTAGATCCCTCCGGTTCTGGTTGGATCATAGGACTTATACCTAACCTTAACCACCTTATGACTTCATCGACGTCGTGAGTTAATTGGTTGTGGGTATAGAGATCGAACCATAAAACCTTTGATACAGACATTTTGAAATACTCCCCCTACACATGTGCTCTGAGATTCAAAATTGTTTTGCACATGAAGGAAAGAGTTGCACTTAGAGTCTTAAAGATCACATTCTTCTATATCATATTTTAATCACATTTTCTCCCCTTATTTAAAATAATAAATCTCTTAGTATTTGAAATACCAATTGATTAAAATTTATGACATAAAAAATTCCATGAGGAGAAAAATTATACCATGATATTGCATGAATTTATTTTTCTAATAGCTCCCCTTCAACACAGTATGTGGGATACCATTAATTTTTAAAACTTAACATTACAAGGAAAAAATAATATGACACCACAAATATGTTGAAGACGGGGTAAGATGCCTTAGTGAACAATGTATATTATTAATTGACATTTTAATTTCACAAAATGTTTTTGGATACATAAAATTGACATTTATGAGATGTACCCAAAACATTAAAAGGCTTTGTTTTAAGAGCTCCACCTCATAAATTGATTCACTTGTTAAGATGACATTTTTGAGCATTATTTTACCAATTGTATCACTTATAAACATTGAATATTGTACCAATTGTTAAATATATTAAGGAAGTGAGTGTTGAACACACACTTTTAACAAATATCACTTATTATGGAAAGATACCATAAATTATATTGTAGACAATTTGACATTGAAAGTTCTTTTCGAAAATTATGTTCAGCGGTTTTAAAAAAACCATGATAGAAGACTTCTCTTATATTTAAAGAGTAAGCGCACTAAAGCGTACACTACCCTATTACATTCGGGTCTGAGTTATGCACTGAAATATACATAAGTCATAAAGAAAATTTAGAAATGACATGTTTTGAAACATTTGAACTCTTGCTCGAACTTCATTTACACACATGTGTCAATGTTAATCGACATTTCTAGGTACGTAAATGTTATCGATTCCAAGAGACATGTCGAGAAGATTCTTTTTGGTATTTTTGAAATTTTTCTGATTTTATATTTTGTTTTTATAGATTTTATATTTTTCTATTTTCTTTTTGTTGGTTTTATATTTTTGTATTTTCTTTTTCAAAAATATTTATAAATCAAAATAAAGAGAAAAATAAAAATATTTACAAATTCGATGTTTGATGGATCAAGCAGATTCGTTTGCCAGAACCTCCAGTTCTTCTGGAGTCAAACATCTCATACCGAGTCGTCTGACGAGATACTTAAACCTATCTTCGGGTAAGGCTTTAGTAAACAGGTCAGCTAACTGGTATTCAGTTCTGACAAAGAATAATTCAACAATACCCTTTTCAACCTGTTCCTTTATGAAGTGATATCTGACATCAATGTGCTTGGTACGGGAATGTTGGACTGGATTGCACGAGATGGCTATGGCTGCCTTTGAGTCACAATACATAGGTATTTTATCAAAGTGAAAGCCATAATCTGTGAGCTGAGTTCTCAACCATAGAACTTGAGCGCAGCACATAAATAAAGACACATACTTGGCTTCTGCTGAAGATATTGAAGTGCAGTCCTGCTTCTTGGACAACCAGCTGACTAACTTATCACCTCTTAGAAATTGTATGCCACCAGATATGCTCTTACGTGAATCGAGACAACCCGCATGATCTGAATATGAAAAAGCTGTTAGTTCGAAACCGGTGTCCTTCGGATACTAGAGTCCCATGTTAATGGTATTCTTAAGATATCTAAAGATCTGTTTAACCCCCCTGAGGTGCTTTTCAGTTGGTCTCGCTTGATAACGAGCACAATAACATGTTGCATGTACAATATCCGGTCTACTTGTTGTTAAGTACATGAGTGCCCCGACCATGCTACGATATTTCGTTTGGTTAATGGGAGTTTCACTCAAGTTAGCGTCTAGGGGTTTTGTAGCCATTGGAGTACCAACGCTATCACATGAGGTCATACCATGCTTTTTAAGTATCTCTTGAGCATACTTAGCTTGGTTTATAAAGATACCACATGGGGATTGGTAGATCTGAATTCCTAAGAAGAATTTCAGCTCCCCCATCATAGACATTTCAAACTTGTTGTGCATTATTTTTTCAAACCTTTTTGAAAGCTTTGGGTTCGTAGAACCAAAAATAATGTCATCAACGTAAATTTGCACAAGCAATATGTCTTCCCTTTTTTAGTAATGAACAGAGTTAGATCAATAGAACCTTTGGAGAACCCTTTGGATACCAAGAAGTTTGAGAGTTCATCATACCACGCTCTTGGAGCTTGTTTGAGTCCATATAATGCCTTTTTGAGACTGTAGACTTTGTCAGGATGATGTGGGTCTATGAATCCATCTGGCTGATTGACGTACACTTCTTCCTTCAGAGGACCGTTAAGAAATGTGTCTTGGCGTCCATCTGGTATACTAGGGGTGGCAATTTCTGACCCGACACGAAACCTAACCTGAAACCGACATGAAAGTTAACAGGTTCGGGTTGAGTCTATATATATTTGGGTCGGGTTTGGGTCGACCTATCTAACCTGTTTATTAAACAGGTCAGGTTTGGGTTGAGAATAAATTAAGCGGGTTGACCTGCCAACCCGTTTAAGATTTTTTTCTTAAATTTAAAATTATTTATATTGTATTATACGAGTTAAGTGGGTTAAAATGGTCGACCCATAAACCCATTTAACGTGTTTAACCCGTGTAATGTGCCAACTTTTGTATATAAAACAGGTTAAATGGGTCAACCCAAAACTCGTTTAACTTATTCAACCCGTGTAACCTATTTAACCCGTCAACCCAAATATATATACGGGTTAAATAGGTCAGGTTCGGGTTATGTATAAACAGGTTAGGGTTGACAAAATTAACCCGATTATTTAAATGGGTCAGGTTCGGGTTGAGGTTTTCTGACCCGCCAACCTGTCAACCCGAACCCGCCAACCCGAACCCGACCTGAATTGCCACCCCTATGGTATACTAGAAATGATTTGTGTGTAGCATACGCAATGAATAACCAGACAGCTTCCAATCGAGCGACTGGAGCAAATGACACTTCGAAGTCGATTCCTTCCTACTGGCTGTATCCCATAGCTACAAGATGAGCTTTGTTGCAAATTACAATATTCTCCTAATCACGTTTGTTTTTCCAGAGCCACTTCATGTTAATGACATTTTTGTAGAGTGGTCTGTCAACTAATTCTCATACATCTAATTAATAAAACTGGTGAAGTTCTTCCTGCATCGCTTCAATCCATGTAGAATCAGCCATGGCTTCTTTGATGTTCTTTGGTTTGATTTGACTTACGGTGAGTGCGAACATACACATCTTGCCATCTGTTTCTAGCTGACGTCTTGTTCTAATTGATTGAGAAGAATTTCCAATGACTTGTTCTAACAGATGATCTTTTACCTAACGATGTTCTGAAGGATGTCGTTGATAGAAAGTATGCATGTTTGACGAGTTAACATATCGAGAAGATGTCTCCCCTCATTCTTGTACCGGTGTACAAAAGATGCTGATAAATTCGTCTTCGTCAACTTGTGCATATTCTTTATTGGTTTCTGCTTGAATAATGTCTCATTGTCAGTGACAGTTAGTGCTTGAGTTGTAGTTTCAGGGGTTGTTTGAATGTTCAATGGAGGAATATCTGCAGCAATGGTTGTTGAAGTAGATTGAGTTGTGTTTTATTGTTGACGTTGATTAGGTGCATCAGTAGCAGTTACAATGGAAGACTTTGACACAACTGTAGTAGTTCCATTGAGTAATTCATCAAACATCGAACTAAATAGCAAATCCAGCTCATTTGATGTTGTTACTATCTCGGCTGCTTGAGGAACATTTTCTTGACTTTGGGGACTAGGATTTAAACTGGTATGTTCAAGTTTCGTTGTCGGACATTATGGAATGGGGTCAGAAATGATGTGATCTGACGCCATTTGAGGCTATTCGTTAAAGTTAAAATGAATAGTTTTGACTATCACTTTTGTTCTCTTATTATATACCTGATAAGCTCTTGACTGAGTAGAATACCTTACAAAAATACATGCATCACCTTTTTCTTTCATCTTGTTAAGATTTTCACCTTATCTGACGATGTAACATAACGAGCCAAAAATATGAAAGAATTTTACAAACGTTCCGGCCGTTTATGATCTGGTAAGGTGTTTTCTCATGTCGAGGAATTACGAGTAAACAATTTTGAGTAAAACACGTTGTTGCAATTGCTTCAGCCCAAAAGTACAGAGGAACTTTAGCGGCGCTTATCATTATTCGAGCAGCCTCAACAAGAGTACGGTTTTGTCTTTTGACAATGCCGTTTTGTTCAGGTGTTCGAGCAGTTGACGTTTGGTGTTCAATCCCTTCTTGAGCAAAGTATTCATGAAGAGTTTTATTCAAAAATTTCACGCCTTTGTCGGTTCGTATTGTTCTAACTTGGTATGAAGTCCTCTTTGAAAAAGTTTGAGGAAATTGATGAGAACTTCAGGTGTTTCGTCTTTATATATCAAGAAGTGAGTCCAAGTATATCTTGAATAGTCATCAACAATTACCAACACATGTTTTTTACCATTAAAGCTTTCTACCCTCATGGGACCACATAAGTCCATGTGTAGAATTTGTAAACGTCTCTTTGAGCTTGGGGTAGTTTTTGTCTTGAAAGACTTACATTTTGCTTTCCTCAACTCACAAGAAGAACAAAAATGATCTTTGACGAATTTCAATTTGGGAAGGCCAGTCACGATATCATACTTTGAGAGCAAGTTGATGGTGTTAAAGTTTAGATGTGAGAGATGACGATGCCATAATCATGCTTGTGACGATGAAGCTTTAGCCATTAATCAAATTGGATTGGGAGTGGATGTGTCTTGAAGAGTGATAGAATATAGATATGTGCCACGAGAACCTGTTAGTAGATAATTTCCCCTCAAATCACGGATGTAACATGTAGACTTCCAAAAAGCAACTTCCAAATCCGCATCACATAATTGACCAACGGAGAATAAATTGTGATTCAGCCCTTCGACGTAATAAACCCTTTTGATAGTTACATTCCCTTGAACCAGATCTCCATAACCAAGAATCAGTGCAATTTGATCATTTCCAAACTTCACCGTACCCAGAAATTGCTCCACAAAATTACTTAAAAGCTTGAGATTTCCCGTCATGTGCTTTGAGCACCCATAGTCGACGATGAATAGAATAATCTCTACGAGCTGCAAAAGAATTAGAAGACAATGGAGTATTAGACAAAGTGGATCCCCTAAGTGTTATGGATTCTGAAATATTAGTAGTTCTAGATTTATTTTCTAGAGGCATACTAACATTTGGTGTAACATTCACTGTACTAGTCTTAGGTTTCCATTTATATCCTGGTGGTGTGATCTTAGAGTACCACCGTTTACATGTCTTACTAATCTGCTCATATTGCTTCCTAATTTTGCTTCTAGGTTTCTGATTAGTGGATTCTGAAGCAACTATTCTCTTAAGGGGTGTTGCAATAGATTGGTTCATAGTTCATTTGGGTTCTCTAGTACTAATAGGCACAGTCATAGGCATTTTAGTCCTAGAATTCATGCCATTAATATAATGAAGAACACACATATCATGATTGTCATTTAGCACACATTTTCCACAAGTAACACAAACAAAGTTTACATTTGAGGTCTTAGCATTCAAACTGTCATTACATGCAGTTACAGACGTTTTATTATTTGAAAACTTAAAATTCCTACGGTGGTCTTCTACTTGTTGTTTCTTCCCTTCACTGTTGTTATGCATGACTCTATCTTCCAATCGATTACTCTTAAGCTGTGGTTTGCTAACACTAGTAGTGGAAATTACTCCTGTAGAGAAAGACACGCGTTTGTTAGTTTTCCTAATGTCTTGAGGAAACTGTTGTGTTCTAGTTTGATTAGGCTTTGTGTGCACTTTATACATTCCTGGAGCAATCACATTTGTGTTCTTTAAAATTGACTTCATATTCTGAGGCAAAATCTGTGCAGTGACTGGTTTTGAAAAATCATTGGACACATTATTTGTGGTAACTGACTTTGACTTTGAAAAATCTATCTTTGCAAGAGAATCTGAAAAACTTGCCGGTTTACCTAAAACTGATTGTCTTTGACTTTTAAAAGTATTCGGTTGTTGAATAACCGATGGTTTTTCAAACTTTGTTTCCACATATTTTCCTTTCATCTTTTCAATGAGTTTCTTTAACTCACTTATTGCAATGCCTCTGTCTTGTAATTGAGCTTTCAAATCTTAAATTTCAAAATATTGTTCACGCTCTTTCAGAAATACTTTTCACTGATTTTCTTAGAAAGCTTTGTCATTTTTTATCTATTCTTGACATTATAGTAAAGCAAGTTCAAGATTAATAGCATGTTGTTGAAGTTCTTCAAAACTCTTTGACGTTGTATTACTTTTTGAAAGCTCTTTTTTAAGACGTTCACATTTGACAACTTGGTCCACATAATCACATTGTAAATCAGTGAATTCATCAAGGGTTGTATACACACCAAGTATAGCATTCATGTGATCAGCATAATAATATTCCCTGGAAAGTCAGTCGATTTCATTCAAAAACTATGTTTTTGAGTTTCCAGATGTGGTTTAAGAGAGTCCACTTCATTTTTAAGAGAATTAAAGTATCTCAAATCAGCAACCATTTCCTCTTTCAAACACAAGTGAAATTTTTCTAAATCAGCATTGATTTTTCAAATATGGGGACAAAAATTTCCTTATGTTGTATTTTGAATGAATGGATCTATATGACTAAAATATGTTCTTTTAGCGATTGTTTGTTTACAACGTTCCACTCCATCAAAAATCATGTCAACACTACTTTTAATTTTGAAAAGTTCTTTAGAGCTTTTACACTTTTGATCCCACGAAATGGATTCGCCCATTCGTATTTCTAACAAAGTTGTGTGTTAGCCTCAAAATATTGAATCGAACAATGGAAGTTCGTTCATTAATTATATTAGGTCTCGGACATTAATTAATATACGTTGTAATAGGCTAGACGGGTAAACGGGCTCTTAAATGTAAGCTAATCGGTCATGTGTATCGGGCGAAAGCCCAAGTAAACCCGAGCCTGGCTCGTAGAAATACTAAAGGCAAGTAAGCCTTTTAGTCTAGGTATAAATACCACTCTCCATGGATGGAGAGTGGGTTGGTTCATTTGTAAGACTTTCATTTTGCAAGTAATCCTCCCAATTTCTACTTTCTCTCTTGTTCTCTCTTTACATTCTTCCTAGTTTCTTCCTACTTTTCTTGTTCATCATAATATGAAGTGAAGTGATTATTTGGCTCTGACATTTGGTATCAAGAGCCTCGGGTAGATCGTGGTTGTTTTGTGGTTTTAATAAGCTCAAATCAAAAAATTTCATGGCATATTTGTCAAATAAGCTCACGGCACAAACATTTTTGGGGCTTATTGGTGTGTTGAGCTTATTCTTTCTTTGGTCTTCGTGTTTCTAGCTTATTTTTCATTTTCGTGGCTTATTGTTGCAAATAAGCTCACGGCTCACAAAATTTTTGGGCTTATTGCTTTGTTTTGCTTATTTACTTCTTGCTTCACTTGTTCTACACCATCTTGTGGTTGATTCGTGCTTATAAGCTCTTAACTTCGTGGCTTATTTTTCATTTTCATGGCTTATTTCTTCAAATAAGCTCACGTCTTTCTTTTTTAAGATTCTTGATTGTTATTTGTTTCGAGTTCTTGCACAAAACACTCGTCCTTCTCGTTTAACTTCAAACTAGTCACATCCTTTCATTTCTTGTTGCTTATTTTTCAAGATCATTTTGGCTTATTTCGAGCTTAATTGGTTGCTTATTTTCGTGGCTTATTTGTGTTTGTTCTTATCTTTTTGTGGTCATAACCGGTCAAACAAGAGGGAACATAGATCCACAAATTGTGCTTCAAAAGATAGTGACACTTTGTTTGTTAGTTTAAGTGGTCCTCACCCGAAAGTGACACCGAGCGGAATATGTAAGACAAGCCTGAGCGAAATATGCAGGTTATTATTGCAGCGGAATATGTTTAAGTTCAAGCGAAATATGCAGGTTATTATAGAAGCGGAATATGTTTTAGTTTAAGCGAAATATGCAGGTTCAAGTTTGAAGCGAAATATTACATTCAATAAAAGGACACTCTGCCAAAAAAAATTTATCACTCGAGCGAAATATGTTTATCAAGCGAAACATGCAAGATTAAGTTCAAGCGGAATATGTTAAACAGTAAGCGAAACATGTTAAACATCAAGCGAAATATGCAAGATTGAGCTCAAGCGAATTAAGTTTTAATTTCAAGCGAAATATGCAATAGACCAAGCGAAACATGCAATTTCAAGTCAAGCGAAACATGTACGATTGAGGTCAAGTGAAATACATTATTCAAGCGAAATGTGTAATGTTTTGAAGCTATTCAACCGCCCCCCCTTTTAGTTTCACACACACCACACACAACAACACACACACATCACACACAACACACACACATATATACTTTATATCTATATATTATATATAATAAATATATATATATATATATATACTATATATATATATATTTATATATATATATATATATATTATATATATATATATATATATATATTTATATATTACTTTATATATTACTATATATATTCTTTTTTTCGGTTGTTGATTTTTGTGTGTGTGTGTGTGTGTGTGTGTGTGTGTGTGTGTGTGTGTGGAAACTAGAAGGGGGGGCGGTTGAATAGTTTACACGTTTGTATAGATCCGAGTTATATGTTCAATCAAATCACAATATGAACAAGCAATACTTTCTAAACGTAAACTAAATAAACAATAATAATAATGTCTATAAGGCTAAGGAAAAGAACAATCAAACCAAGAAACGAGATTTTTTAGTGGTATCCGGCCTACGAAGCACTCTTCGCCTACTCCACTTCCCGGTGTATCCTACTGAGTATTTCACTATGTCAACAAGCTCCCTTTAGGCGAAGAAAAAACCGTTTACACGTCGCTTACGTTATTTTCCGACACTAAGCTAAATGTCGAGTCCTAATCTTAGCTAGAACCAATCTACCACTTCATAATATATACACACTCACAAGATCTACACTATCGGATCTACATAATATCCAAATCACACAAATACACAAGATAAATACAATAGAGTTTTGGTACTTAGAAGAAAGGAGGATAGATCACTAATTAACACTTTATTTCTTGACGAATACGAGTGTTCTTCTCTTACACTTGAATGAGAGGGAAGAAATGAGAAGAAGAGATTAGATCACTTGAAACAAGATCTAAGTATGTTAGTGATTAAGAATTTTAATGAGAGAAAGAAGGTTTAGAGAGGAAGAGAGAAAAGACTGAATATTTTTCGTTGCCAATAAAGAGAATGATTTTCTGCTGGGATTGAATGACCAAAGTAAAGAGTATTTTTAGGTAGGACCCCAACGGTTCTCTAAGGGCGGTCCCGGCAGGTCCCTTGTATATAAGGGGGACGCTGCCTTAGACCACGATCCCTTTTTTGTCTTTTTTGAGGTAGGTCTGTATCTAGTGTAGATGCTTCGTTTTGGGGGAAAATTTTGAATTTCAAATTTTAAGTTTTTAATAAAACTTTTTATTTTAATTAAAAAATATTTTGTAAATGTATTTTTGAGAGAATACTTTTGTAGAATTAAAAGTGAGGATTAAGAGAGAAATATTTTTTTTGATCACTAATCATGCTTAATTATTTTGTTTGTCCCATCCCTTAGTGTACTAATATTAGAAATGAAATTTACATTTATAATTTGGAACGGTTTATTTTTATAGTTAACGTTTTTACATTTTTGTTATTATCAAACGTGAGGATACGGTCGAAAAATAATAGTTAACGTTTTTTAGGCATTATTTGTATTATACTTTCTCCCTTTTTGATGATGACAATATATAAAAACTCAATTTTAAAAAAAATTTAAGTTGTTAAATTATTAAATGAGTTATGTTTTAGTTCTCCCCTTTTTTGTGAATTAAAAAAAGGGATTGATCGATCGTTGTTATTGAAGAAGAGAAAGAAATCGAACGATATCATGACCCTCCTTGATGTATGCTCCCCCTTGTTCCTGGCACCAAGGGATCGATCTTACGAAAATTGTTTTTGCTACAAAACAAAGTTAGAGGTACAAGTGCAAGACAAATATCTTTCAATTTAACACATTATATTTAAATCAAAAGAAGAGTTTCATTCCACCAACAAGAAACTCATACATTAGCACATTCAATTAATACATTCATGCAAGATAAAACTTGAACTAATACAAGATAAAGAGAAACAATACTACATAAGTCTTAAATGATTCATGATTCATAGAGAATGACTTTTTAAGCAAAGAGGTTTGGGGATTACGTTTATGAAAAACCATTAGATATTTTTAAGGTGGAAAGGTGGAAGTGTGAAGCTGTTTGCGGGTACGTAATGAGATATTCAAGATGAGCAAACATGATATTCATCTCATCTCTTAGGGTGAAGAAAAGGTTTCGGTTATGAGAACAACAAATGCAAGTTGACCCATGATAGTCATGATAGTTGTAGAAAAGAGGATGGCAACCCCCCATGATAGAGTGGTTTTGTTGTGGTTGAGATGGTGGTGTTGGGAGTTGTTGTCAATTAGCAGGGAAGTGTCATGAATGTCATCAAGAGGAGTGATTGGGGACAAAGAAAGTGTAATATCCAAGGAAGGATGACTTTGAAGTGGTTGAGTTTAGAGGTCTCAAAGGAACATCCGAAATGTTGTCAAGCAAAGGTTCAAGTGATGAGGAGAAGTTGGTTCATGTCGAAGATTAGGTGGTGAAATTTAAGTTTTGAGTGAAGGAAAAAGTTCTCTGCAATAACTATTATTTTAAGTTGGTTTTGTGTGTTTCTTTGGCACCTTGATGTGGTTTTATCTGATTAGTGGATGTGGTTTTTGATGGTGCATTTGGAGGAGTTGTAGATGAGGAGTTGTTGTAATGGGAGAACGGTGTGGGGATGATATCTTTATCACTAGTATATGTTGACAAATAATTAATCTCAGGAGGGATTATGGTGAGTTTGATTTTCTCTGATGGCTTTGATGTGGGTGCGATTGGTTGGAATTCATGGTAGAATGAGGTGATGAAGATGATGATAGAAGAGAGTTCATGATTTAAGGTGGAAGAAATGGATTGAAGAAGTAAGGCATAGGGTTTGAAGATTTAGATTCCAAAAGGTGTTTGTCAAAATGCAGAAATTATAGTTGTGCCTAGATGGGATAGTGGTCAACTGCACAGAAATTCAGAAGGTCACAGTAGAAGAATCCGTGACCTTTGATTGGCAGGTCTAATTACGATGGTCCATATATATTGGGGGCCGTTTTTGGAGACAGAAATTTTTTTACCAGAAATTCTGATATGCTTGTATTAAAATTTTCAAAAATCTTCCCTTTTTCATGTAATCATATTCTCATCATGAATATCTAATTACTTATCTAATCTTCACAATATCAACTATCTTGAGTTCTATGAGGGAAGCATATGTAGGCAAATTTTATCAAAAGATAAGCATGCATAATATCATATATATATATATATACTTTTTTATATATTATATTAAATATAGCAAACGAGATTATCGAGGTGCATGCAAAGCATTGGTTTGGATGATAAATGTAGGATCATACATGGCAAAGCTAGTGTTGCTTCCTACATTTTTTTTTTTTTACTAAGTTTAGATGAGGTGCCTAAGAATTAAACACCTAAGCATAATAGATTAGTAAATAATATAGATAATAATGTCATAAAGCAATTTCCCTTATTGCTTACTTCTTCATGTTTCTCCATAACCTTCTAAGACTTTTTTTGATTGACCTTACTCTACCACGTTGTGCGGGGGGGGCTTCATCTCATTAATTGTACTTGACGGTTGATGATTTTGGTTTGGCGGGTGTAAAATGGTTCAAGGTGAGGGTCAATGTTAGGTGGGTTTTGAAAGACTTGAGGAACTTGATTGGTTAAAGAATTGACATAACGAATGGGAGAAGGGGTGCTTGCATTCTGTATATTTATATTAAAATGCATATAGTGTGTGCCTAAGTGATGACGTCATGTGAGTATCGATTAACTCGGACATCAGACATAAAATCCGAAGAGTTAATCCAAAAACGCTTCCTTATTTGATTTTTATCATCCAAAACAAGTCATAAAAATACATATGAATTATGTATCTTGGAATTTTTTCCTGAGTCTCATTATGCATATGTTCGAAAATGTTTTTGGGTTTGGATTAACTATGCCTAACAACAATTTTATTTGTTCCTAACGTGGAGTGATTTGAAAAATAAAATTGGAGTTTTGGTTCGAAATCCACTTTTTCGACAAATTTCACTAATGTATGCAAATCTTATCTACGGGAAGCTTATTAGTTATACCATTTATCTAGTACTTTCATTGTAAAAAAATTGAACGAAAAATGAAATTCCCCAATTTCAATTTTTGGTGTTCATCTAAACCTAGATCAAATTGAACGAAAATAGATGAAATGATTACAATTGGGATGATCTTTGTAATATTAGATTGATTTGTGTTGATTTGATCTCCAATTGATGTTTTAATGGTTGATTTTGAGTTTTGGTGGGTTTTGGGTCGTGTTCGTCAATGGCAGCAGGTAAGGGGGTGTTTTTTTTCTGTTTTGAAAATTTTTGTTTAAGTATCCCATTTTGTGACTTGCTGGTGGCGGTCCCATATTTACCGGCGATCCTAAATATATTAGGGGGCCGCCCTCAATCAAGGGTTTTTGAATTTGGTTTTTAACAAAAAATTTACGAAGAGGAGTGACATTTTAATTTGCATTTCGCAAATAAAATATGCTTAAAGTACTTTGGATGAAGTATTTAAGTTGTCACGACACGGAATGGAACACGGACTAGAATTAAGACAGAAGAAAGAGAAGCGGACTAGTTGATTATGGAAATGTGTTCCAATCATTCTAACCAAGGACGTAGATAGTTAAACGATTCAGGGTTTTAAGGGGTTTTGTAAAAGAATGTGGCGATGTTGTCGTAGGACGACACTTGTTGATTGGATATGTCCTTTCTGGACATTATCACAAAGAAAGTGGTGACGTATTTCGATGTGTTTGGTACGAGAATGTTGCACCGGGTTTTTGCTAAGGTTAATAGCGCCTTTGTTGTGGCACATGTGGGATCGTAGTCGGTCGTTGTATTTAGTCGTAGTCGATGGAGAAGTTGTTCATCCATAGTCGCTTTGTTTGACATGCCTTTCTGACGCTTACGTATTCGGTTTCGTAGTGGATATAGCAGGAAGAGCGGTTTTGTTTCTTCGAGAACCAAAGATGTCAAAACAACATCCCACAAAAACGTATAAATACCGCTAGTGCCTCTTTCGGTTACATATCTCACGCATGTCAGCGTCGGCATCTACTTCGTTTCTATGCCGAGTCCCCTTAGGATCCATAATCTAAGGGCGTCGTAGTGCCTTGAATGTATCGGTAAGATTCGCTTAATCGCTTTCAAGATGAGAGGTTTTGGGGCATCTGGGATGCGCAGGGCACAGAGGCAGACACAAAACTGATATAGGGCCTACTTGAGTTTGGTTATATTAGACTTCATATCAGCCTCGATACTTGGGTTACTATCTACCGGACTCACCACTCTTCATCTTTTGTTTCGTTGAGATTAGTCGGGAGGGACATGGGGGGTTTTCATTGGTTTAGAGTCTTCAAGACCAAATTTCTTAAACATTTCTTTAATATACTTAGATTGATTAAAGAAATACCATATGGTCATTTGTTTTATTTGTAATCCAGAAGATGCTTAAGTTCACCCATCATGTCACTCTCGAACTCGTCATGATGATTTTGGAAAATTCATAACACATGTATTGACAAGTAGTCGAACCGAAATATAATGTCCAATCGTCGTATATTTGAACAATGATGAGATTGGAACTTTACCTTCTTAGTAAAAAGAGTGTATCTACCATTCTCATGTTTATCTCCCATTGTTGAATAAGAAAATCTTTTAATCTATCTACAAGCTTTGGGTGTTGTTTAAGACCATATAAAGCTTTCTTTAATTGTATAACCTGATCTCGGTTTTTCGGAAATCAATGAAATCTAGAGGTTGTGCCAGTATACCTCCTCATTGATAAAACCGTTTAGGAATGCACTTTTTACATCCATTTGAAATTTAATTTATAATTAAGGGCAAGATAAGCTAATAATATTTAATGGATCAAGTCTAGCAACCGGGGAATAAGTTTCATCATAATCGATGCCCTCTTGTTGGTTGTAGCCTTGAGCAACTAACCTTGCCTTATTTCGAGAAACAATACCGTTCTCGTCTAAACTTATTTTAAAATACCCACTTAGTTCATTTTTACTACTGATTTTCCTATTCTTTGGGTTGAGGAACTAACTCCAAAGTCGATTAGCAAACGAATTGATTTTTAATTCTTCTCTGATGGAGGACTATCCAATCTTTCATCTTCCTAATGCTTATTCACTATTGTTCGGTTCTATATGATATAAACCAGTCGAAGTTACTTTGGTTTTGGGCTTGTGATCTAAGGGTTCTTTTGTGTTGAGGTTTCCATTACACTTTTCTAAGGGTAGTTCCTAGATTCCTAATGTTGGACTATTTGGTCAATCTCTAACGTGTCATCCTCAACAATATTTTTAGGTTTTTCTTTTCGAATTCCCTAATAGTTTTCTTCATCTAGTCATCATCACAAGGGTGATGTTTAGAAGGGTTGTAGGAGTTTCATGAATGTCACGTTGAGTTGAATTCTTCAATTTTCTTGTATGTTTATTAAGAATGCTATAGCTTTAACTATTTGGGTAGTAAACCTAGATAGGACACCTTTCGGTATGACTTTAAGTCAAAACTTGGTAAGGTAGTCTTTAGTGTTTAAAATGAAGCACTTGCTTCCAAACACTCTAAAATAGTCAAGAGTAGGTTTCATACCTCTCAAGATTTCATAAGGTGTTTTTCCTAGAATGGCTCTAATTAGGATGCCGGTTAGATATATGTTGTAAGTATCTCGGCTGGTCAACCAAAATTTTGTTCTTTGGTAACGATTGCTCGTTCAACAAGGTTTCTACTCATTCTCTGAAGTGTCCTAGTTTTCCTTTCACCACGCCATTTGATTGAGGAGTGCGTGGAAGTAGCCGAGATGTTTATGTGTTATACCGTTGGCATTTACAAAATTCTCCAAAAATGCACCTCATTATCAAACTTCTACCGGGGCGGTTTCTTATTGACACTTTGACAACCTATTGGTTTGGATATTTCCTACTTATATTTCGAATTGATCGAATGCTTCGGTTTTATCCTTAAGAAAATCTAGCAAGTATACCTAGAGTAGTCATCTACTATGACTAGGGTGTAACAGTTTCCTCCGTAACTCCGTACGGCGGATGGACCGAAGAGATCCATATGGAGAAGTTTGAGCATTAGTGTTTAAGACTAATTTTAGCTTTGTGACTAGCGTGAGCTTGGTTTTCCCATTTTACAAGCATCCAAAAATGTTGATCAAACTTATGCTTAGGTAGGTTTCTTACAATGTCTTTGAGGCTAACGAGTGAATGGACGTCATATTGGCGTTTCCTAATCTCTATGCCACAGGTGGTATTTTCATCAATCGTGTTAGACAAATTGATCCTTAGGCCCTTATTTCCTAATTTCATCACATATAAGCCTTTCTTCCTAATACCTCTACCTATGACTTTATCGTCCTTAGTGATTTCACTATCATGTTCACGAGATATTAATCTCTACACTTATCTTTACATATTGGTCATCATATTAGCAAATAAAATCTATGTTATAACTGTTTTACATTATCTATTTTGAGAGAGTCATTAGAAATTGTACCTTTGCCAATGATGTTACCGCGAAGATTACTACCAAAAATGACGTTACTCATTTTATGCTTGTAGTGGAGCAAGAGCTTTCAGTCTGCCCGTCATTATTTATGAGCATCCGCTATCCTTGATCCATTCGTCGGGTTCCAAGTCGACTCCAAGGCATATCACCCTACCCTATAGGCTACTTAAAACAACTTTTAAAAACTATTTTGAAAATCAAATGATCTATGAAAAAGCTAATTGAAAAAGCTGAACATTCATTTTACTCTATTTTTAGATTTTTAAATAAAAGACAATGAACTACTTTAAGACTTAAAAACAAATAAGCTAATAAGCTTCTTACTACAAAATAAGCTAAAACGGATCTAGAGTTTCCTAAAATCTACTTGTGCTATAAATTTTAAAAGCTAACTCCTAATCTAACTATGTAGGTCCTCGTGTTTGGATCTATATAGCCTTTGTAAGACAATAGCTAACTTGAATAAATCCAAATCAACTATGTGAGAGACACTGACTATGAATACCAAGTGTTAATGCGGAATCTTAACACAAGTATTAAGAAGAACACAATATAATACTAACTTTTCTATTGATTTCTATTAAGCTTCAATGCTACTATTTGTTATATAAAACTCTATGCCGTAGGGTTCCTTTTATACACCAAGGAAACCCTAAAAGGCTTTACAAAACGTGTGAAAGGATAATGCATATCCTTTCCTAAGATATCTCCTAAAATATCTCTAAGATAACTATTATCACTATTCTGTTACATAAACAGACTTAACTAAATACCACCAGTACTAACTATAGTACTGCCACTCTACCAATACTAACTATAGTACTGCCAGACTTAACTTAGTACTGCCAGACTTAACTTAGTACTGCCAGAACTAACTAATACTACCAGACTTAACTGTTATACTACCAGTATTAAGTCTTTTACAATATATTTCCCAACATAGTTCTCTAAGCTCATTTTCTAGACTATTTCTAGTAGCTTTTAACCTCTTGTTCTTAGTGATTATCTTTAAACTCATTTTGCATAATTTGTCCTATTCGTTTTGTCTTAGCTAAAATCATCAATCGATTGATTTCATCACCTAAAGTAGGAGGATCAGAACATACCTCATTTGATGCATGAAGTACAGACCACATTTTGTCTTTGACCTTCTCATCATCTTCTTCACCACTATTGCTCCAAGAACCTCCGACAAAGGCCCTTTGGTTCTTGTCTTTTGGTGGTTTTGGACATTCTCCAATAAGATGATTCGGGTCACCGCATCTAAATCATTTTCTACATCACTTTACCCCCCCCCCCCTGATCTTGTCATCACGGTTCTTTGGAACGTCTTTTTGTCGGTCTTAAGGGTTGTCTCACGATCTACTATTCTCTTAAAGAACTTCTTGAAGTCTCTTACCGCCATGGCGTACTCTTCGTCTTCACTACCGGAAGTCGAACACTCTTCATCACTATATTTTTTCTTAGCCTTTAAAGCAAGGGATTTCCTTTCAACTTTTGCTTTGACTATTTCGGATTCTTTTTTGATGATCATCTCATGGACTTTGAGGTTTCCAATGAGCTCATTAAGAGATGGTGATGTCAAGTCTTTTGATTCCTTAATTGCCGTGACCTTTGCTCTCTATTCAGGATGTAGAGCCTAAGAAACTTCCTTACATTAGATTTCTTACTAGAATAACCTTCATCAAGAGCTTTAAGACTAGTAATAATAGTATTAAATCTAGCAAAAGCACTATCTATAGATTCGTCTTCGAAAATGACGAATTGTTCATATTGTTAAACCAAAAGGTCGATCTTATTATCTTTGACTTGGCTATTACCTTGATGGGTGATTAGCAGGGTTTTCCAAATTTCTTTTGCCGTATTACACATGAAAATTCATTCATATTCTTTTCTAGGCAAAGCATTGTAAATAACCATTTTGGCTTCATTATTTTTTGCAAGCCTTCTTTTAAGATCATCCGATTGTTTTTCAGAAGGGACAACCTCATCAAGTTTGGTTTCCGGATTTTGATTTAACATATGTCTCGAATCTATTTTTCCAATAAATAAAACTATCGCTTTCAAAAAGTGGTGGTCTTTGCATAGATTGCCCTTCTAGATATTTGTCGGAATCCATAGATCGATCCAAGCTTTAAAATACAATATATTTTAAAAATCTTGAGTGACCTTGGCTCCTGATACCAATTGTAAGAAACTAGAAGGGGGGAGAGGGGTTGAATAGTTTTACCGGTTAATTGGCGTTTTAAATATTTATTTAGAAAATTATTTGATTCGAGTTGTATGTCAATCAATCAACAATATGAATCACAACTAAGCTATCTAACTAAGTAAGTAATAACGATATAAAGAGATATAGAAAGAAACAATCAAACCAAGACACCGAGATTTATAGTGGTTCGGCAACGAAGAACCTCTTCGTTTCTACTCCACTCCCTGAGTACTCCACTCGAGATTCCACTATTTCGTGAGGTGTTTGGTTGTGTACTTGTAATAGATCAAATAAGTGCTTTAACGGAAAATATCCTTAGGGATACATTTTTATAAACTTCTAAAGGCTACTTGAGGACAAGTAGGATTCAAGTGGGGGGATATTTGATGACATCAAATAACGTCTATTTTATAGCATCATTTATCCCATGTTATTAACCCATTTTGTATAGTTATTGCAAATAATTGTTACTTAATCGTTTATATTTAAGAATTGCAGTAATTATAGAGTAATTGGTGAAAGTTAGCAAAAGACGCACATTCTGGAACTTAAATGAAGATATTTTGAAGATTACTATTCTGAAGACCAATACGCCGTATCCATCAAGGAAGATACGGCGTATCCGTGCCTGCACTCACCAAAGACCACTCAGGAATAAAGATCAATACGCCGTATCCAGAGGACTCAATACGCCGTATTCAAGATATGGAATCAATATAATATTCTAGAAGATATCAAGCGTGGTCCCTACTCCAAGAAATCCCCAATACGCCGTATCCAACTCCTTGGATACGCCGTATTCAACCGACTTCCAGACCCTATAAATACAAAACTCAAAAACGAGTTTTATGTGTGCTAAATCATATTCTCGATACCTAAACCACAAAAGTCGATTTTCAGAGGAGAAAAAAAGCAGAAGAGGTCGAGCAACGTATTCAATTCCATAGAAGACAACGTGTAATTCCATATACTTTAGTAATCGTTCAGTTTTTGGTATCATTCGTTAACTCGGTTAGTTTACCTTGGCTAAATAATTACTCTTGTATTTATTATGACGTTTGAAGGCTAATACCTTTGGGTATTAGCCATTATTATGAAGATATGAATGTTTGGTATTTGTTTATCTCGATTTCTTGATTTATCGTTGAGTGCTTGTTTATGTTTATCAATTTATACTTGTTTACGCGCTTTTGTATGCGACCTATCATTCAACTGGATCTAGTGAAGCGGACCAAGTAGATCTAGAGTCCGGGATAGCTCTCCATATAGTGATTTATACATCTAGAATCATAGTTACACAAATATTGTCCTTCTAAGTCTGTGTCTACAATACGCTTCGGGCTTAACTAGTTAATTGGATATTGCCAATGGTTTATTGATCGTGACTAGCAGGTGACCTACATAATTCAACAAGTAACGTTCTGATTCCATTGGATAGTTGGACAAGTGGACTACTAGTGTATAAACTGTCATTAAGCGGTAAGTGGGTAAAGTCTCTATGAGCTAGGGTTTAACAAGATCACCATTGCTTTAATCCCTAAGATAGATTATAATCAGCAAATAAGGATGCTTTATGCGGATGCTTTAATTGTGACATAATTATTGTGTCTAGGTCTTAGGATGATGTAACGCCTAAGTCTTAAGAATGATATGCTACCTCGAGAGAAGAAATCATTGCACTAAATAAACAAACCAACGTTCTAATCAGATTAATAATGGTTAATACAGTTTTCTTATATAAGGTTCGACCGCTCTTTTATCTTTTGTTAATTAGCTTGCTTGGGTAAAAGTGCCTTGAATTGATTATAGACACCAACCAAATCGTGCCAGTCTCTCAGGCTGAAAACCTCCATTTTCTCGTTAGAATTAGGATTTAGACTGACATAGGTTTAACATAGGTTTAGAATAGAATAGAATTAACATAGATTAGATAACCAAGATATTAATTAAATTGATAGATTTAACCTCGCTTCAAGTGTTCGACACCCTACTTACCACGAAACTACTACCGATCGGGTACACTGCCCGTTAAAGTGTTGTTTTTGGTTTAGTCGGCAAAATATAAATTTAAAACTTGAATCATCTTAAATATACCATACAACGACAGCACATCAAGTTTTTGGCGCCGCTGTCGGGGAGTGAAAATTAATCTTGATTTTTATTTTGATATTTTGGTTTTTAACATTAGATTAGATCTAACCCTTAGGATTAGTGTAATTTAGATTAGTGTATTATTCTGTTTGTTTATTTATTCTGTTGGTGTGATACGGCGTCTTCAGTTCACTAAAAGCGACGTATTTGTTATTTAATAGTTTTTCTAGTAAGATTGTTTCAGGATGGACAATCCAAACCTTACTATGGAAGAATACATCAGGCTCGAGGAAGAAAAAGCTCGCAAACATGGAAAAGTGTTTAATTGGCAAATTGCTACATATGGGAAGATCAGGATTGATGAAGATTTTTACGATCTTAGATCTATGAAAGCTGAATTCCCAGCTATAGTTGTTAACAATGACTCTGTACCTAAAGATACACTTCAATGCAAATCTCAAGTAAGTGTTCCTGTCAACAATGAAATTGACTTTAGAATATCATTTGACGAATCCGATGATGAGGATTACATAATCATTTGTGACAAAAACTCGTTTTCTTATAAACTGATTTCTGTCAACAATTTAAAAATGGATTCAAAAAATGATTATGAAAAAGTCATGCCTTCAATTCCATCACTTGAGCCCGCAGTCAGTGTTTTTGATGATTTAGACTTCTTTAAAGATTTTAAGAATGAATTTCCAGCCATTGTTTACAATGATGCTTAAACGTCCAAATCACATTTATTTACTGAACCGATTTTAAACCCTCAACATATCGATGAATTTAATTTGAAAGATAAAACATCATTTTCCGAATGTGATGAAGAGGAACAAAACATTTTAAACTTTAATGGTCTATTTCCTTTTAACATAATTTATCCCGATGAATTAAAAACGGATACGGAAAATGATAATGATAAAGTCGATATTGAACACTCTTCGGGGGATTTATGTGTCAAACCGTTACCTCATGTAATAAATACCGATGTTGGTGCCTATGCACATGGGTCAAATAAGCTATTGGAAACAAGTCATGATACATTTAATAAATTTTTCAAAACTGAAACTTTTATCAAGGGATTAAATTTTAATATCATGACTTGGAATCATCTTAACAAAGGGATGCCATTCATTTTCCTAATCAAGAATTTGTATGTGCCATTTGGCATCCCGTTCGACCCCAAATTGTTTTATAAGGATGGGAGTAAATTAGGGCAAGTCTAACTTAAAGACTTTTCTGTAAACAAAAGTAATTACCGGGAGACAACCCGGAATGTATTTTCAATTTTTATCGAGTCTGTCTTCCTAGACTGTCTATACGGCATATCCAAACCCCATGGATACGGCGTATCCACTATCTAGACGTTATCCAGTTTTTATTTTCAGCACAGTCTATACGAAGTATTCATTAAATGAATACAGTGTATGCAGTTATCAATACGGCGTATCCTGGGGAATGGATATGGCGTATCGATTTCATGTATAGTTTTGGGTTTATATTTCGAGTCTAACCAATGAATACACGAAGATAGAATTGCATTTGTTTTCTGAGTATTTATACAAGACCTTCGGGAAGTTATCGACAAAGTTGGTAAAAGCATCTACAAGTCTGAAGTGTTGGAGTCTTGAAACTTTAAGACGGTTGTTCAACACACGATCTTGCTCAATAAAGCTACTTGGAGAATCTACCGAGTAAATATCAGGGGAGTTTCTCATTCTAATTCTTTTTAAATTTCCGTATTTAATGTTTTATATATACAACGCGGACGTTGTATAATTCAAGTGGGGGATGGAATTGGAATGTTTACTTGTCCAAATTAATGTTTACTTGTCCTAATTTTCACACTAAAATGCTTAAATTATGCTCAAATTTAAAAAAAAATCAAGCATACTTTTTTGAAATTACTTGATACATAACCTGCACACAATAACCCTTGTTAGATAATTGTGAGGATTTAACCTTTCCGTTTCCAAATGTTTACCTAAATTCCACAAAATATGAGTGTGCCGGTGATGTTGTAGACTTTAGAACTTGGCTTGGTATATCACTCGAGACCGCAATGATAAGTACTATGGATTTAGATGGAGTAACTTATTTAAATTGGTAAATTTTAGGATTACACCCAAATTGCCTTTACATGTTGCTTATTAACTAACTACACCAGTTAGTTAACCTCCCATTTAAACCCTTTACACTCTCATCTTTAGAGTGATGATCCACTAGAACAACTCGCAGAGCCAATCCTTTAGGAATTTACACCAACTATTTGTTTTGTTACACCCTTACACCTTAATCTACCCTGTTAGATTAAATTTAATTTACAGTTGCTAGTTGCTTAAAGTGTAAAGTTTCTATTTCTCGAGTCTTGTGTCATTTTCTATCTTTGGTGCGGTTGGAAATTTGCGCATTGCAAATGAGAATGTATATTAGTAGTCAAAGCTCATGTGATTTTACTACCGTCACAATTATTGGTGAATCCGAAGACAAAGGAACTATCGAAGAAATTATCCAGAATTATTATGATCGTGAAGATGGTGAAACTACACTGAGATTGAATGTTCGGTAAAAAAATTGAAAAATGAAAAAAATACAAAAAGAGAAAGAAAGTTTGAAGATAATCGTTTAGCAACTACCGAAGGAATTACACGAAGGATCGATTATTCGTTGATACGTCTAAAAAATCAATGATGTAGAGTATTGTACAAAGTGGAAGATATCGCCACTTGCCTTATAGAGTATGTAAAGTTTTGGGAAGATTAGGAAGTTGACCGTTACGAGAACGCTAACTTAGGTTGTTATTTTTTTATCGATGATCTAGACATTGTAAATAGTTGTGTCTTTGACATGGTAACGGTCGAGAAATAAGTGTCTAGAAACTTTTATCTTAAGTCTTAACCTATTTGTTTCTTGATTTTTATTTAACAATAATTTACTTCCCTCACACTTGATGATTAGCCGCTGGTTTTACGCGAATGAGGAGGTGATCGAGCGTGCATGTCTATTCCGTCGTTACGGCTATGTATGCATGTCTCAGCTGCCTCGTTGGTTTATGACTTTTGGTAAAAGTTAGAAGGTTCCTACCCTATATCATTCTTCATCCTAACCGTTGGTTAAATTCGAATGGGGATGTGATCGAATACACATGTCTATCCTGCCATTCCGGGTGTGTATGTGTGCTTCAGCTGCCTTGTTAGAGTGGTACTTCTGGTGAAAGATTGAAGAATGATCAAACCGTAAGCCTTTCCATACAAAAACCTATGTTTACCTTTATAAACTTGTTATTCCTTAGCTTTAGCGGTGGAGATGTGTATCCTTGCCAAGCTTATGATAGAATACTCGTCACGACCAAGAAATTAAGAGAATTAGTTACATGTTACTACATAAATTAGATAACCAAGATATTAATTAAATTGATAGATTTAACCTCGCTTCAAGTGTTCGACACCCTACTTAGCACGAAACTACTACCGATTGGGTACACTGCCCGTTAAAGTGTTGTTTTTGGTTTAGTCGGCAAAATATAAATTTAAAACTTGAATAATCTTAAATATACCATACAACGACAGTACCTCACCATACAAAGAATAAGTTACTTTAGAAATTGATAACACAGTTCTAAGTAATATCTGGTAATCATTCGTTGGTATTTTGTTGTTATTGATTATCTTTACTGTGTTCTCGGCTAATAACTACCAACATTATATATCTCTATTGTTCCAGCAAAGGTATGTGAATAATCATGACCTCCTTGGTGAGTAATTATGATATCCTTGGTTAGAATTATGTTGATTTCAGATCTGGAATACCACACATCCAGTTTTTAAGACGTTATCACCTCATGCTAAATCTGTTCTTAGGCGTCATATCTTTTTCAAAACTGTCTGACTATCTCGTGAGTTATATTTATAATCAAATTTTTTTTGGGAAAGGCTTTTACCCCGGTAAACTTTTATATAATTAGTTTGGCAGAAGGGCAGGGTAATATGTAAATTAAAGCAACAGCACAAAAGTATAACAACACATGGTTGACAGAGGAGAAACCCCTTGAAAAGTGTTGATGCATGATTATTCATCTTGTTGATTTCCTTATTCACTCTTTAATTTGATGAGGATATCACTGTATATGATTATGTTAGCTGGGATCCTTAAAACTCAACACATCCACTTTTAAGACACCTTTTGGTCTAATTGTAACATTTGATTTTTAGGCCTCTTCTAAAGTTTCAAATATTAATTGAGGATATTGTGCTAAAGTAATCTGTCCTTTGAAACAAGTAGTACAAGATTGTAAACAACACTTGGTTTAGTGCAAAAAAAATTGATGAGTGTTGAATTTTGTATGAGAACATTGATTTTAGGTTTTCTATGAATTAGAAAAATATACAAATAATTTACCAGAGATAAACGACATTCATGCACGCATTCAGTTAGAAAGCATTATTACCATTGTTTTTTTGGTCTAATTATGTTTGCCTAATTGTTAATTTCTTGCAATGTACAACATATTGCAGAATTCAATGATGTGAATAGTAGTTACAAAGTCTATCTTCTAAGCACAAGGGCTGGTGGGCTAGGGATTGATCTTACATCAGCCGATACCTGCATTTTATATGATAGTGATTGGGTAAACCTTGATAAATAAATTGTATAAGTGTGCTCTATCCTTTTCTTACTTAATAGCAGTTTCTTACAGCTTTGTGACCCATCTAACTACGAGTGATTCTAATTCATTTGCTCTGTAGAACCCTCAATTGGATTTACATGCAATGGATAGATGTCACAGAATTGGCCAGAAAAAACCTGTTCATGTATACAGGCTTGCAATTGCGCAGTCTGTTGAGGTATTTCATATATAATACCATTTGTTTCATGTCCACTTGCAATTTCCTTTAGAGGTCTTCACAGAGGCCCCAGTTTTGATCTATTTACTTATGAATGGTGTCTGGGTTGTGCTTTATATCAATCATGTCACTCATCAAGTCAATTTTTTTTTGCTAAATCAGGAATAAGCCAAATGAATAGAATAGGTTATAAATATGTTAAGTCTATTGTCAACGCATATATACACTCATAAATATTTATTATTTAATGATTTAGTCATTTAGATTAATATTCTAATAAGAATATTACCTTTGCAGCATAACTAATGTATTACTACGTAATTGTTTAGTAAAACTTTAACCTAAAATATTGTTGATGGACATAATCGACCTGACATATGCTAATAAATGTCATGTTTTAACCCATTAACCAATCAGCCCATCTTGCCACCTCTACATCTTGGTCTGTTGATAACCTTTGTAAGATTTTGGTAGGGCCTTTAATTTGCATCAGTGTGTTTAAAGCAAATTTGAATGTGTTAGCCTTAATTATATTAAGTCAAACAAGAATGTTATCGGTCTTAGAAAGTCAAACTAGGTCTTGTATTGTAATAGGCTAGTCGGGTTCAACGGGCTTGGATTGTAATCTAATATTGTCTGTGTTTCGGGCTCAAAGCCCAAGTTATGCCAAGCCCGGCCCATTTTAGAAAGCCCAAGTGCCTTGGGTATAAATATCCCTTCACCACACTTGGTGAAGGGTGTTGGTTACTTTTCATCACTTGTAACCTCCCTTTTTCTCTCTAATCTAATACATTCCATCTTTCTCTCTCTACTTTCTCTCTCTAAGATTTCTTCTCATTTTCTAGCATCTTGGTATAATTAGTGTTGTGTATTGGATTAAATACATGGGATAACATGTCCTCTGAATGCCTTTCATCTGTCTTGCTGCTTCCGGACCGTAACCAGTTTCGGCTAGGCTTAGTTTTGGTCCATTGTGTCTTTTGATTATTTTACCGGGCTTAGGCCCATGTATGACTTTATGTAGTCCAGGCCCAAAATCCTATTATACATATTATACGTCATCAAGTCCCCCCAGTCTAATATGTCTATTGCGTGCGACTTTGTAGTGTGCGGTAGATATAACTAGACTCAGGTTCTGGTGATGATCTTTTGCTCGCATCTTCCGCGATTGCTGGTTGCTTCGCGATGTTTCTTTTCCCCTGTTAGGTGAGATGTGGGTGACGTTGCCTCTTTTTGGTCTTTCAACTTCTGACTGATTTGACGGTTTAGTCTACTTGCTTAACCGTCATCACTATCTTTACTTTGAATCCTAACCGTTGACTCGGAGGTCATGGCCACGTGTAAGCATCTGAAAAACCCTCGAATTTACTATACCGAGAGTATAAATACTCAATTTTGTTTTCACTGTGTTCTTTTTCATCTTCTTTCACTTTATTTCTACCATTGTTAAAGTTTTTGAGCTTTTTAACCTTGTTTCATCTGTTCTTTAC
>BQNB010051471.1:18526-40974 GCA_026074375.1 Tanacetum coccineum | reverse complement strand
ACTGTAGACAAGCAATGTGCTAAAATTAAGAAGAAAAACCTCCTCATTGAAAATGAGAATCTAATTGTTAATTGTTTGTCGACTCAACTGCTGTACGATATGGAAAAATCACGTTGTCTGGATCTTGAAGCTGACATGTCTAAAGTTCATGATGAGTCAAAGCATATTTCAAAACTTGAAGGGGAATGCCTAAATTTGCAATTAAAGTGTCAACATCTTCAAGAAAGTTTTGATAATCACAGATCACACACAGTGCAGGAAGCTCCTGATTTTAACTCATTCTTTAAGATCAAGAATCTCGAACATCAGATTTAAGAAAAAGACAACGTGATTAGACACTTGAAAGATCTAGTCGCTAATGTGAATGACAGAAGTTGTGAGCCTTATAATGCTAAAGATGTCACTGCTCTTATTGAACAAAATGATTGCGTTGGAGTAGAACTTGAAAAAGTCAAACAACATTACAAGTAATTGTATGACTCAATTAAGGTTACGCGTGCTCACACCACAAGTTGAAAAGACCAATCTACCATGTTTGAAGAGAATGAGGGAGTCTAAAAGCACAATTGCGAAGCAAAGAGCCTTGGTATTCATCACTAGTGACTATGTCCACCAAAAGTTCTTGCTCCTGGCATGTATGCCATTGACGTTAAACCCATCCCTCCATCTCCCTTAAAGAACAATAGGAGTGCTCCTTTAAACCCTATATCAGACCATCTTAAGGTAGAGTGTAATACGGGTTTAGGGAGAATGTAAGGAAGCAATAGTAGTTAAACCCCTGGAAAATTCACTAACTATGCATGCCACTACACTAAGTTATCTCATAATTGTTTAGAATGGTGATTGGCCCTTGCCCAAAAAGTTTCATGAGAAGTTAGATAACAAGGCTGTTCCTCTACCCCCAGTTTACTAGGAAAAATCAAGCAACGTTTAGTGAGTAAACCAGGAACTTCTTCTAGCAACACACAGAAACACAAATTGCACCAGAAGAGATTCAAACAGACTACTAACCCTGTTCTTCCCTCACAGAGTAAACGATTCCACTGAAGCAAGCGGATCAAAGCCTAGAGAGCAGCTACAAAGAAAACTAGGATCCTGCCTGCTAAGAAGAGAATAAGAAGAAGTAGAAAGTACTCCTTAAGGAAAAAATAATCATATTGAACAAAAGTGAATTCGGTTGATTCTAGCATTAGCTCTAAGCTGTTTGTAATTATTATCGAATTCTGAATCAATCTGTGTGCAAAACTTGTAACAAAACGTGTAAACTCCTGCAAGTCATAGAATGTGGTTTTGTTAATAACTTTAAGTCTGTGAATGCTACCACCCTCCGGTAGAATTGTCTTGAATAAAGGAAGCAGATCTGAAACCAAAGGAAACTGTCTGATAACAAATTTAGAACAAGACCCAAGCAGATCTGGGAAACAAAAGGCAAACTTCCCGGATAATAGTTTTTATACAAGACCAAGCAGGGTTAGAAGGCTACGGAAAAACTATTTGCAGATATTGGTTATCAATGGAGACCCACAGGAAAGAAACTCACCTTAGGAAAACTTGATTGTGGATCTCAATGGAGACCCACAGGGAAGAAATTTGCCTTAGGCGAAATGTGCCATTTAACTAAGCTTTCTGTGACATGTTCTACTCTATATGCTAACCAAAAGGACCCCAACAAAAATTAGGGAACCGAAATTCCAAACTCTCCAAACTCAACTGTTTTCAAATGCAGGTCGTACAGGCATAGCTTTGGGTATCTGGACTCATGCTGCTCAAAACATATGACGGGGAATCGTTCACAAAGCTCATGAATTTTGTGGGAAAGTTCACCGGGTCAGTCAGGATTCGGAATGATCACTAGGAGCTATATCATGGGTTATGGAGATTATGTGATTGGTGACAGTGTGATCTCTAAAGTATACTATATGGAAGGACTTGGCCATAATCTTTTCTCTGTAGGGCAATTTTGTGATTCAGATCTTAAAAGTGGCCTTCGAAAGCATACTTGTTTTGTTCGTGATATAAGGGTACATATATCCCTTAAAGGAAGAATCGTGGCACCAATTTGTACATGATATCGATTGATGAAATGATGAAGTCTTCTCCGATATGCTTGATGTCCAAAGCTTCCAAGTCCAAATCATGGTTATGGCATTGTCGTTTAAACCATTTAGAGGTCTACCTAGACTGAAGTTTGAAAAGGATCATCTTTGCTCAGCCTGTCAACTTGGAAAAAGCAAGAAGTTCTCCCACCGGCCAAAATCTGAAAATACAAATATGGAAGTTCTTCATACCCTTCACATGGATCTGTGTGGTCCTAATGAGAAGTCCCAGAGTATTAAAGGGAAGAAATACATCTTAGTCATCGTGGATGACTATTCAAGATTCACATGGGTAAAGTTCTTGAGGTCAAAGGATGAAACTCCAGAGTTTGTCACCAACTTTCTTAAGCAAATACAGGTTGGCCTCAACAAAACAGTCAGATTCATCCGCACAGATAACGGAACGGAATTCGTCAACCAAGTTATGTCTAAATACTATGAAGGTGTTGGCATATTTCATCAAAAGTCTGTTCCGAGAACTCCTCAACAAAACGGCGTTGTTGAAAGACGTAATCGTACACTGGTGGAAAGCCCGTACAATGATGATCTTCTCGAAAGCTCCCATGTTTCTATGGGCAGAAGCTGTAGCCCAGCTTGCTTGTTACACCGAACCGATCAGCTACTCATAACTCGTCAAAACGAAAACAAACCTTATGAGCTTGTGCATGATAAGAAGCCTGATCTTACATTCAGTCCGAGTATTTGCGCTCTGTGTTTATCCTACAATGATAGCGAAAAGTCTATGAAAATTTACAAGCCAAAGCTGTCATTTGGGATTTTCGTTGGTATGCTCCCTAGCCGAAGGGCTTTAGAGTCTACAACAAGAGAACTCGTCGAATAATGGAAACAATTCACAGTCATAATCGATGAATGCATCAGACTATGGCTCCAATACGCAACAGTTCATGACTCGAGCCTATCATGATGACCCTGGAACAACTCAAATCAAGGGCATCCGCTCAACTCCAACCACAAAGAGATGGAGATGTTATTTCAACCCAAAGTTGATGAAACACACTTGAACAATCTCGAGTCAATGAACCAGTACCTTCTGCTACTGTAGTTAACACTCAAGTTGTTCCACCTGGTACATCTTTGTCTACAACAATTGCTCAAGACGCACCGTCTACAAGTGCTTCATCGTCAACATCCGATATGCATCATCCAGTCCGACATCAAGGTATTGCAGAAGAACCCACTCTCGAAGACTCCCCAATCACTCACGATGTTCTACATCCTTCATTTAACCCTGTTACTGGAGAACCAGGTTCGGCACAGTCATCATCTGGGAATGTTAATTCAGCGGAACCCAACCAAGTTAATCAACCACCAGATCATCTCAGAAGATAGACCAAAGATCATCCTCTTGATAACATCGTTGGCAATCCCTCTCGTCCTGTATCTACCAGAAAACAGTTAGCATCCGATGCTTTGTGGTGCTGTTTCCATACAGAACTGTCCAAAGTCAAACCTAAGAACTTCAAAATGGCCATGATAGAAGACTGCTGGTTTCAAGCCATGCAAGATGAATTTCACGAATTTTATCATCTTGAAGTATGGGAATTAGTACCTCGCCCAATCTATGTTATGGTTATCGCTATCAAGTGGATCTACAAAGTGAAGCTTGATTAATATGGTGATGTACTAAAAAATAAAGCTCGGTTAGTTGCAAAGGGATATCGTCAGGAGGAAGGCATTGATTTTGAAGAATCGTTTTCTCCAGTTGCACGAATAGAGGCCATCAGAATCTTCATTGCCAATGCCGCAACCAAGAATATGATCATCTATCAGATGGATGTCAAAACTGCTTTTCTGAATGGTGATCTTCAAGAAGAAGTCTTTGTCAGTCAGCCTGAAGGATTTGAAGACCAGGAAAATCCTACTCACGTCTATCGTCTGAAGAAGGCTCTTTATGGGCTAAAGCAGGCACCAAGGGCGTGGTATGACACACTCTCAAAGTTCCTGTTGGCCAACAATTTCTTCAAGGGTGCCGTGGATCCAACGTTATTCACACGCAAATCAGGCAAACATATTCTACTTGTTCAAATATACGTAGATGACATCATTTTTGCCTCAACAGATCATAATGCGTGTAACATATTTTCAAAAGAGATGAGCTCCAAATTTCAGATGTCGATGATGGGACAAATGTCGTTTTTCTTAGGACTACAAGTTTCTCAAAGTCCCGGAGGCATCTTTATTAACCAAGCAAAATATGCTCTCGAAACCTTAAAGAAATATGGAATGGATCTCTCTGACCCTGTCGATACACCAATGGTGGATCGATTGAAACTGGACGAGGATCTCATGGGGATTCCAGTTGACCAAACTCGATTTAGAGGAATGGTTGGCTCCCTAATGTACCTTACAGCCAGTAGACCCGACCTTGTATTCGCATTAAACACACAAATATACAATCAAACAATTAAACTAACAAATATACAAAAATATACAAAATGTACAAGAATATACACTAATCTAATTAACACTAATCCTAAGGGTTAAATCTAATGTTAAAAACCAAAATATAAAATAAAAATCAAGATTAATTCACCTCCCGACAACGCGCCAAAAACTTGATGTGTCGTTGTTAGGTGTATATTTTTAATGATTCAAGTTTTTAAATTTATATTTTGCCGACTTAACCAAAAACAAGACTTTAACGGGCAGTGTACCCGATCGGTGGTAGATTCGTAGTAAGTAGGGTGTTGAACACTTGAAGCGAGGTTAACTCTCTCAATTTATTAATATTTTGGTTTAGTAATCTAAGTTAATTCTAATCTAAGTCAAAAATATGCTAATCCTATGTTAGTTCTAATCTTAATTCTAACATGGGGGGTGGGGGGGGGGGGGGGGGGGGGGGGGTGGGGGTGTGGGGTGGGTGGGGGGGGGGGGGGTAAAAGGGGGGTTTTCAACCTGAGAGACTGGCACGGGTTTTGGTGGTGACTAAAATCAATTCAAGACACTTTACCACCGCAACAAAAATAAACAGATAATAAAAGATCGTCAAGCTTTTTTTTTGTTTTTTTTTAATTATTCTATATGAATCAAACTTGTGTCAACTAGAAAGAAACGATGGTGCAATTCTATGTGAATCAAACTTTTTCCAGTAAATGAATTAACGACTCAATCAGAAAGATAGTAACTATCTGATTCACTCATATCGTGTTGTCTGCTTTGAGACGTTCTGGTATTAGGAACAAGCAAGTACGGTAAATTTGATGCATACGCGTTAGAGGATCTAACACTTTGAGCTGGAAACCCTGTCAAGGAGGTTCTTCTAAATTGAACCTACCTGATCACAGGTACAATATTAATACTGTAAAACGGTCCTCACGGAACTGAAAGTTAATGCAACCGAATCTTGACGAATAACAAAGCCATATTCGTCCATATCTGCTGCTTATCACTAACATTTAAATGCAGGTACAAACGACGGTGTTGCAGCCTCATTCCAGCAGAGTCCGATTCATTACCACATGCTCATAATCAAACTACAAAGACATACTATAAGCATCAAGATTCAAGAATCAAGAAAGCTCAAGAATTAAAGACAAAGACTTCCACTAACTCTGATATTGATGATCCCTCCTCAAAAACCAAGCTTCAGGGGAGATTATTAGAGAGCTTTCAAGAAGATGCAAAGTATGAGAATGTTGGTCAAGACACAAGATCGCAAGGTGGCAAAGACGATCAAGAATGAAGGATAAAGATTTAAAGATCTCGGATGTAAAGACAAAGTCGAAAGATAATGACAAAGGCTCAAGATTAAAGATCACACAACATGAAGGAACAAGCCTATAACAAATACAGAGACCAAGATCACAAGAGCTTAACGACAAAAGCAATCTCATTTAATCTCATGAAGGAGTATCACAATGAACTCACTTCGAGGGAGATTGTTAGCCTTAAATATTGAGTCGAACAAGGAAGTTCATTCATTAAGTATATTAGGTCTCAGTCAGTTAATTATGTAACTTTGTAATAGGCTAGAACGGGTAAACAGGTTTGTTTATGTAATCTAATCGGTCACGTGTTATGGGCTAAAGCCTAAGTAATCCCAAGTAATCCCAAGCCTGACCCATAGAAAGCCCATAGGCATGTAAGCCTTATGTGGTGTAAGTATAAGTACCCCTCTCCAAGTATGGAGAAGGTGTTGGTCTCATTTGTAATTTTCACTTGCAAGTAAATCAACCATTCTCTATTTTCTCTACTTCTCTCTCTTGTTTCTCTCTCTAAACATCTTCCTAGTTTCCATCTATTTTCTTGTTCAATCCATGGTTTAAGTAATGAAGTGAAGTGATTTCTTGGTTTCAACATACTTAGTATATGTCAAATATGTGATAAAAAGTGCAAAGTACTATTTAGCGAGACCGGTAGTGAAATACTTTATGACAGCATTACCATAGGAAGAGGGATTAGGAAAAATGGGCGTTACAATATGAAAATGGGTAACTCACCAAAGGATAGTCTTTTTCTAACATCAATAGATGATACTTCGAGCTTATGGCATCGAAGATTGGGTCACGTCAATATGCGACTTATTTAATCGCTATCATCTAAAGAACTTTTTAGAAACTTGCCTAAACTAAAATTTGAAAGTCATTTTTGTGACGCTTGCAATATTGGAAAACAAGTACACGCAAGCCATATGGCTAAAAACATGGTTTCAATAACTAAGTGTCTAGAACTTCTTCATATGGACTTGTTTGGTCCATCGGCCGTCCAAAGTTACAGAGGTAACTTCTATACTTTGGTCATTGTCGATGACTACTCAAGATATACTTGGACAAGATTTTTAAAACATAAAAATGAAGCTTTTGACCACTTTGAAATTTTGAGTAAAAAGATTCAAGTACAAAAGGGTTGTTCCATTGTCTCAATCCGCACGGATCATGGTCAGGAATTTGATAATGAAGTACAATTTGGAGCTTTTTATGATGCTAATGGTATCACTCACAACTTCTCGGCTCCTCGTACTCCACAATCAAATAGGGTAGTTAAACGTAAAAACCATACCTTACAAGAAATGAGTAGAACCATGATTAATGAACAATCAATCCCTCAAAATTTTTGGTGTAATGCCGTCGACACCTCCACATATATCTTGAATAGGATCTTAATTAGACCTTTCCTTGGAAAAACTCCTTATGAGCTTTTCAAAGGTAAGAAGCCTTCCTTAGAATATTTTAAAGTTTTTGGTAGCAAATGTTTCATTCTTAACACCAAGGACTGTCTCACCAAATTTGACCCCAAGTCTACCGAAGGTATATTTCTTGGTTACTCACCTAATAGTAAAGCATATGTAATTCTCAATAAAGAAACCACGAGGGTCAAAGAATCTCTAAATGTGAGATTTGATGAAAGTCTACCTCCTAAGTCATCACTTTAGTAGATGATGATATACTTGAAAGTGAAATCATAGATGATGATATATTAAACAAAGAAATTGTTAACATCAAGGAAACCATAGACCCAAATCTATATCATATCTTCTTACACAAGTGACAAGATGGGGGCAATATAGTACATATGATGAGAGATTAAGTTTGGCTGATGATCTCAAGAAAGCTCATGATCAAAATCAAAACAAGTCAAAGTGAACAAGCTCAATTGTTTATATAAGATCAACTACAACAAAGTACTAATGTAACAGAAGAAACAAAAGACTGCAAGCTATAAGAGCTTAAGTCCTAGTGTTTTCAAGGTGACACTCCCTTAGGGGATATTGTTAGATATGAGTAAAAGACTCGGATCACTTAATCCGTATATTTATAGTTTATATAATAGATTCATAGTTTAATAGTTATCGTATGTCTTTCCAGTTTTAACCGGGTACTAATACCAGGTATTTTGTAAATACATATAGCCTCTTCCAACTTTGGGAAGAGTAAGCTAGCAATTTCATTTCACTTTAACACATACACTCTCTCACCTCAAATATCTCTCTCATGTGTTTTCTCGTCTCCAGAAACTAGCCCAGTCACAAGAATCATCACCCGTGTTATGAATTAAACGATCCTACATGTCTTTATCATGATAACGGTCGGGAAAAAAGTGTTACCTTATCTGTTTGACTTAGACTAAATTTGTATTGGTTATTTTTATTTAACAACAATTTAATTCCCCTTTCCTCAATTAACCTTGGGTTTTACTCGAATGATGATGTGATCGAGTCATGCATGTCTATTCTGTCGTTACGGCCATGTATATTGATTCAGCTGGCTTGTTGGTTTATTACTTTTGGTGAAAATTAGAAGATCCACACCCTATATCATTCTTCATCCTAACCCTTGGTTAAACTCGAATGAGGATGTGATCGAACACACTTGTTTATTCTGTCATTACGGCCATATATGTATGATTCAGCTACCTTGTTGGTGTGGTACATTTTTTGGTGAAAGATTGTAGAATGATCAACCCTAAGCCTTATAATAAAAACCCATTTTGCCTTTATAAACTTGTTACTCCTTAGCTCTAGTGGTGGAGATGTGTATCCTTGCCAAGCCTATGATAGAATTACTTGTCATGACCGAGCAATTGAGGTGAAGTAGTTACAGTTACCAACATAAGATTAGTTTGAGTGATTTGAACTGTTTTCATCTACCTATTGTCGTGAGGTATAAGGTTGTGTACTTGTTAAATAAACGAATAAATGGCCTTAATGGAAAATCCTAGGTATACATTTTCAAAACTTCTAAAGCTACTTCAGGACCAAGTAGGATTCAAGTGGGGGATATTTGATGACATTAAATAACGTTACTTTTATAGCATCATTTATCCCATGTAAATAACCAATTTTTTATAATTATTGCAAAGAATTGTTACTTCATCGTTTGTATTTGAGAATTGCAGTAATTATGGAGTACATGGTGAAGATTAGCAAAAAGGCACGTATTCTGGAGCTTAAACGAAGAAATTTGAAGATTACTGTTCTGACATCCAATACGTCGTATCCATCAAGAAAGATACAGCGTATCTGTGCCTGCACTTCACCAAAGACCATAAAGGATCAAGGATCAATACGCCGTATCCAGAGAAGACCAATACGCCGTATTTAAGTTATGGAAATAAAATATTCTGGAAGATATTGAACTTGGTCCCTACTCCAAGAAACCCCTAATACGCCGCATTGAAGACTTTCGATACGCTGTATTGACCAAATTCCAGACCTTATAAATAGAAAACCTAAAAACAGGTTTTCAGTGTGCTAAATCATATTTTCGATACCTAAACCATAAAAGTCGATTTTCAGAAGAGAAGAAGAGCAGAAGAGGTCATGCAACGTAATTAATTCCATATGAAACAACTTATAATCTCCTAGACACTTATATCAATTAGTTTTTTGGTACCAGATCGTTAACTTCGTTTACTTTACCATTGGCTAAATGTTTTTACTCTATATTGATTATGATGTTGAAGGCTAATACCTTCAGGGTATTAGCCATTATTTGAAGATCTGAATATTTGGTTTTGTTTATCTCGATTGCTTAATTTATCGTTGATCTTGTTTATGTTTTATAGTTTATACTTGTTTACGTCTTTTTTATGTGACCTATCCATTCAACTGGATCTAGTGATAACAGAACCAAGTAATCCTAGATGTGGGTGAAGGCTTCTTCTAATATGATCTTATACCATCTAGAAACCAATAAGATCATGAATAATAACCTATCTTTTCCCTTAGATTGTGAGCTTAGTTAGACTGGCAGGTGACCCTTGGGATCAACATGTACGTTCTCGATTAATTGGTAAAGACTTGGTTAGTGTACTACTAGTGTATGAATTGGCTTTTAAGCAGTAAGTGGGTAAAGTCTCTATGAGCTAGGGTTTAACAAGATAACTATTGCTTTAATCCCTAAGATAGATTATAATCAGCAAATAAGGATGCTTTATGCAAATACGTTTAATTGTGACAGACTTCATCGTATCTAGGTCTTAGGAAGAAGTACCACCTAAGTTGTAAGAAATGATATGTCCGCCATCCCGATATAATAATCTTTGCACTAAATAAACAAACCAACTTTCCTGATTGGAATTAAATAATGGTTAATACAGTTTTTTTAATATTTTGCTAGACCCTCTTTATCTCCATGTCATTTTCTGCATGTGTTTTTTAGTATCTTTAAGTTGATTTAAAGTCACCACAAAATAACCCTGCCAGTCCTCTCAGGCTGAAAACCCCCTTATCCGATTAGATTTAGATTAACATAGGTTTAGCATAGAATAGAATTAAGTTAGTTGTAGATAACCAAAATATTATAAATTGAAGATTGTTTTCTCGCCCTTAGTGATTGACACCCTACTTTACCATACCTCTCATCGACTTTGCGTTAGAAGTGTTGTTGTTTAGGTAAGTCGGCAAATATATATTTAAAAACTGAAACAAAAATTACAACACACAACGACCATCAAATATCTTCATACTACCTTAACTTTGTTCGTTACCCAAACAGAATATTAAATATACGTCGTTCATGTAATCCGAATCGTGTACCCTAGGATATACTTACACCAAGATCATACACAAGTGTGAAAGGCAACAAAATAAGGATAAGTAAAACATCTAAGGAGTAGTGCATGTTTAGGTAAATACATCTTTTTATCATAGAGTTATCACAAGTATCATAGATTATATTTAGTTTAATTAGTTAATCAAACCAACCTCTCAACCCCATGATATTTACCTGCTTTCTTATAAATATAAAAATACAAAAAGAATCTTCTCTCAACCGCTTAGAATTCTATTAGACCGTGTTCGAGCCTTCCCAACCTATTCCCCTAGAGAACGATAACAACCCCCGAGTCTTGCCTATACTAACAGTATAACGATTAGGTACACTGCCTAGGGGATTATAAAACTTCCTGTGAAGTCTTCGCAACCCCCACATCAAGTTTTTGGCGCCACTGCGTGGGGAATAGTTAGGTTTTGATCATTGTTTAACTTAGTTATACTCGCTTGAATCCTTTCAAGTGAGATTTTATTTTCGTTTATATAAGCTTATCTAGTCCTATCTTTTCTTTGTGTATTTTGTTTTCGTATCCATTCTCGTAAACCACCATAGGAGACGCGAATCCTATCTGTACTCTTGGAGATTACTCCAAACCTAGCCATGAAGGTAACAGGAATACCATTGAGCTCCCCGTAGGGAACAATGTGGTACCTCTTCGATCTAACACCATCCGGTTAGTGCAAAACGGATACTCATTCCATGGACTTCGGTTCGAGGATCCAAACCAACACATCAAGGATTTCTTAAAACTTGTAGACTAACTTGACCTTGACAGTAAAAACAGGGAAAGAACGTACCTGCTTTTATTTTAATTTTCCCTTCGTGATCAAGCTAGCAACTGGCTTGAACGTCTTCCAACAGGATCCATCACCACATGGGAGGATCTTACTACTCGTTTCCTTGCTCAATTCTTTCCAGGAGAAGGACCGTAAAACTCCGCAATGATATCCTGATGTTCCAACAACATTAATGAGAAACACTTCGCTCCAGAAGCATGACACGATTAAGGACTTACTCTAAAAGTCCCTCATCATGGCATCGATCTTTGGCTCCAAGTTCAAATCTTTTAAGACCATGTCAATCTTGTTACAAGATGAATTTTTGACCAATCGGACGGTGGCAAACTCTGTGACAGAAATGCCAAAGAATCCTAGGCATTATTAGAGGATCTCGCCCTTTATGACAATGAAAGTTGGAACGACCCAAGGGATTTCGCTAAGCCGGTCAAGGCAATCTCTTTGCCTCAAGATGTCCTGAGTACATCCGACCGCCGCCTCATCGAGCTCGAAAATCAAGTCTAACGCTTGATGGAAGCTCATCTTGCTCCGATTGCAACCTACTCAAGTGAACAAAATTACTTCTCATGTGAGATCTGCAGTGGTCCCCCATGAACTCCGTAACATGGAAAAATCCCAAACAAGCCTTTGTTGAATATGTATCCTCGTGTACCGATGAAGCGGGAGGTAAGTGGTACACTTTCAAACCCGAGCAAAACAATCTTGGTGACACTTACAATCCGTTAAGAAAAAGTCACCCAAACCTTAGGTGGAACAACCCCAAATTCCTATAAATAATTTTTTTCAAACCCACCTAACCGGTTCCAACCCAACGGTCCAAACCGTTCTTTCAACAACAATCCTCAAAACGTTAACAGTCAATCAAATCTCGAAGGATTGGTGTCTAACTTCATGGCATCTCAAGACGCTAGATTGTCCAAGTTTGAAGCCGATTTCAAACAACAGCAAAGCGAGATGACCAACAAAATCGACACAGTGTTGAAGGCCATCATAGATCGAATAGTGGGAGCACTCCCTAGCGACACAGTTAAGAACCCAAAACTGAATGTTAACACCACAACTTCAGTTTTGTCTGCTCGTTCTTACCCAACTGAAGACCCACAATGCTCAACCCATATCCATGGTTTAATCAATGCCATCACGATACATCCTAAGCAACAAAGCGACTCCCATGATAGCAAGACTGAGGAAGAATAGTGAGAAAGAGAGGGCGTCTCAGAAGACACCAACACAATTGCATATAATGAAGAACAAAGAGATACACCTCAACTAGAGTGGAAAGATACAACTGATATTGATAATTTAGGGCCTAACAGGGATGATGAGGGAATTGAATGGTTAGATGCTGAAGAGCCTCTAGATTTAGTTGATACAAGTGAGGAATCGGTTTATGAATCGTTGATTAAGGAAATGCCTAAATGCTCACTTAATTATGACTTTAGGATCAAAAAGGGTGACCCAAGAAACCTTAATATTCCTTGCATGAGTAGACATAAATTTACGGCTAACGTATATATTGATGTTGACCTACCTATGAACATCATCTCCCTGGCCTATTATAACTATATTAGAAAGAATAGATATGGGTATAGGGGAATAAATTCATAGGATTAGGAAAGGATATGCACGTATTTGTTGCAAATATGAGCTACATCATGGATTTCACCATTCTAGAGAATATTGAGACTAATATTGATCCTAGTTTATCAAATGTAGTATTTGGATGACCCTTCGTTGAGGTCGCCTGTCTAGCTATAAATAGGAAATACAGGTTAATGGCTTTCACGGATAGGATTAAAGAGATTACCTTTAAAACGCCATATAAGGACCCAAAGAGGAGCGAATTGTCTAGCGAGGGTCCATATCTTTATTATCATCTAGTGTAAACTCAGTGAGATGACTATTAATAGAGGAAGTATGAGCCATCCACTAGAAGATGAGGTTTTATATAGACACCATTATAAGCTTGGACACGAATATGTGACTGGAAGGATGATGAATAGAAGTCAGAAAGGAAGTGTGACTTCGAGTCTAGCTAAAAATACTCATAAATAAAGAAAAGTGCTTCTGGAGGCACCCCCAAAAAAATGTTATTTTTCCGCATACTAGAGTGTCATGTGTTTTTAATTCTTTTTATTTATTCTTTTATGTTTGAATTACTTTCTAATCATGCTTTGTTTTGTTTATAACTTTGTCTTATTTACAATCAAAGGTATTTTGCATAAAATAAGTGTAGGGGATATATCCGGTTTATTAAGAACCAAATTCAAACATTTAAAATAAATTGTTTAGATTAATTCACATCAGTTTCGAGTCATATGATTGTAATGATTAATTCTAGGTTTTTATGCAGTGCCTTCTACAGAAATAACTAATAAAATTGCATAGAGGAAATTTCTCATTAATAACGAAGAAGAAATCTTCACAATGCCTTAAGACGGCATCGGGATTAAAACCTGACGGCGTCGCGTCTCCAGCAATGCGAAGATTCGAAAAATTTCAATTATTTTTGAAAAATAGAATGTGGAATATTTAAAATTTGTAATTCTTTTATAAACCTACATAAACCTATGATTACATCATTACTCTCATCCTAACTTTACTGCTTTCATAGAGTCACAACCCTAAATTCTCGTTGTATATATAATCTTATCCGCTGTTTTTTATGCTTGGTGTAGTTGTCTTTTGCCAATGTTTTCAAGGTTAAATATTTATTAAGAAAAAAGCTTGAAGTTCTTAGAAGTTTCATTAGACATACTTGAGGAGTTCTTAACCAGTTATCTATGTTTCTCCTCCATATTGAGCAACCATGAGTACTTTTTTCTTACTTTGTTTCTTTCCCTTTAATTCATTTTTAAAGGTACTTCTATAAAACATTGGGACAATGATCAACTAAGTGTAAGGAAAAATAAAGCTTAGAAACTATTCCTTCAATATCATTTGCTGTTCCCTTAAAAATGCTGTTAGTAAATCAAAACATAGCATAAAAATGTAATTTTGACCAAAATTAAATTTTTTTATGACACATACCGACAAAAACCGAGTATTAATAGCATCTCATGGATAGGAATGTATACGACTAGCATAAAAACCCTCTGAATTCCACTCCAAAATGTGAGGTTCGCCTTTAGATCTTTAGAAATTCGGATATCCATTATTGATACCTAAGATAATTTATATCTTTAGCTTTCTTAAGTTAAGGTTCGAATGCAGTCATATGTGTCTATTCCGTCGTTACGGATGTATACATATGGTCTTTGTCGCCCTTTCTGGAGCATTGGTATCGATATTAAATTATATGAGTGTACCGGTAGTGTATTAAATTCTAGAACTTATTTTTGTGATGCATCCCGAGACAGCATAGTAAGTATTAGGATTTGCTAGATACGAGAAACTAAGATTAACCCATGTTTAAAACTTGTAATTGTTATTATGGTCACATCGATCATATAACTATCTCACACCTGTGCTTCACACTCATTTTTAGTGCAAGACTCCCCTAGTACAACCCTCCGAGCCTATCCTTTTCATGATTCTCGTAATTTTCTAGTTAAGCCAGACTATTAATGAAGAGCATTGTTAACCCTTGAACCAATTGTTACACCCAAATCGCCTTAGCCTACCTTGTATGTACTCACTTTTAGTACATTATTGTTTTAACCCAAGTTAATTATTTGAGTACACGGTTGTTAAGTCATTATCCTTGTAAATACTGTTTTGTGACGATTGGGATTCATGGTAGTATTCATCTTATGAAGAATTGGGGAAGAAGTCACAAAAATACCCACAATAGAGCTCAATAAGCTTCATGTTATGTTGATCCACCTCAATTCAGATCATTAGTTAGATTGTAATTATGAGTTCTAAAACTCAAGTGTAGGGGTATGTTTATAAACCCCAAGTGATATATTATATCCAAAGATATCAATAATAGTAGAGAGTAAGTATTCCGTGAGGCTTTTAAGAAGATTTTTACTTTTACCCAAAGCAAAAACCTTAAAAAACCATCCCGGGTCGTGTCCCGACGAGGCGTGAATTTGAAAATAGAGAATCGGTTTGTGGAACAATGCTTGAATAATCAAAAGTTGGATTAGGTTTCTATTTCTATAAGTAAAATGCAAAAAATAAGTAAAGGAAAGCCTAAAACGAAAGCAATTAAAGCTAGAACGCGAAAAAACGATAAAAGGGATCAAAACCCGTTCTTTAAAAAAACAAATTCTAAAATTTTAACCCTGCGAATGCAAATTTATTTTTTAACTGTCCTAAATGATAAAAGAAAATTTAAAAAAAAGAATTATATTTTTTTTGACTTTTATTTTATTTATTATAAATTAAAAACTGATTTAATAAAAAAATGCATTAAAATATTAAACTAAATTATAAAAATCTGAAAAAATCACAGAAAGTACCTTGAACTATGTTAATCCTAAGAAAAATAAAAGTGGCCCAACAGCTTATTTGAATAAGCTAGAAATAAGCAGAAATTGGCTGAAAGCTTAAAGGGACTAAATGGCTATAAATATTTAATAATGCAAAGTGTAATTGAAAAAGTCCCAAGGGCGAGTGGTTGAGTGTGTGTGTGTTGAGGCTTTAGAGAGGTTGTGGAGGTCATAGGTTCGCGCTCACCCATGACTTCCCAATTTCTCAAGTCTTTTTTTTTGCAAAACTTTTTAAACAACTTTTTAATAAGATAAAAATAAGCATTTTTTATAACTGTAACTATTTTAGAAAAGCACTAAATAAGCCAGAAATAAGCTTTTAAAAACACAGACTTGGGCTTTTTAACTAAATGACTTCAACTAAAACTGTTAAGCTATTTTTAGACTTAATAAGCTGAAAGAAAAGGCAAATAAGCAAAAATAGACCAAATGCTACTCCTAATAAGCAATAAGAAACAAAATTAAGCAATCCTAACAAACAATAAGCTCTGAAAAGCAAATGAGCTTTTGGCTCAAAATTGGTAACCAAACAGCCCAAAAGGCACTTTTCTAGCTTAATTTTAAGATAGAAAAGGGATCCTTATGGCTTAATGGGCTATACCACTGAAAAGTTTATACAATAAGCTACAATAATCATCACTCAAAAAGGAATTTGAAATTCATATAAGTCAGGAAAAAGCTAAATGAAAAATGCTACTTACACATAATGCACTCTTTTGGTTTTCTAAGGATTAAAAATAAGTTCTAAAAGCTACACTAATGGAAGATAAGCTGAAACTAATTGATTTTAGCAACTAATAAGCATTTTTAATTTAAACTTAGCATATTAATCAATGGAATAAGCTAGTAAACAAAATGCACAAGATTTACACTAAGAACACAAAAGCATAAATACTTAACAAACAAACTAAATTAGCTCTAAAAGCTAAATAGCTGACACAAAAACTTAATAAGCAATTGAGCACGAAACTAAACCTAATAAGCTGAACTGACCCTAAAATAAGCATTTTAAATTAAGCTAACAACTAAGAAAGGTATAAGCAGATTATGCAAGCTTGAATTTCTAGATTAAGCAGTCCTAATGCACTACTTACAGCCTACAATTAAGCTAAGCAAATAAGCTCAAAAATGTAAAATAAGCCCAAACAGATTGAGCTTAAACACTAAACTACTTGGCAATCTAAAAATCAGGACCAAATACTAAAAACACTATACTAAGTAATTAGGGGAATCAAAAGTAGCAATTGATACATTTAAAACTGTTATGCTATGGGATTGACAGACTTTGCTAAACCTCAAGGCACAAATAAAAACCTTAACAAGCATAATCCTAGTGCATAGTGAGACTTTTAGAAAGCATAAAACAACAACAAAAAGCATGTTTATAAAGTCTAACTTAAAAACTTATACAAGCTCTTTTAAAACCACAGTTTTGAACCCTAAGTAGAAAAAACTTTGAAAAAGAGTTTTAGACTATAAAAATTTGTAAAAATAGGACCTAAGTGTATAATTAAGCTAAGCAAAGATGGCTTTAAATACAAAGACCAGTTTGACTTAGAAAGTCACCCCCAAACCAGCTTGGCCCAAACACCCCTTTAAACTTATAAAAACATTTTTTAAGCTATGACTTAATGAAATGAACTGAGTTTTGAGGAAAACAAATGAAGAAATAGGATTGTAGAGTACAAATAAGCATTTAGCAACCACATTTAAGCATAAATCATGAAGCAATATCAATAAACTAAAAAGAACTAAAACAGGCAGATTTACTTAAACTTAAAACTGAATTTTTCATTAACTCGTTAAAAGATTACAAGATTTTTGAAAAACAATAAGTTAAGACTAATAAGCTGGAAATAAGTTAAAAACAAGCTACACTAAAACTAAACTAAGTTATTCTACTCCTAGATGGTTTCATCTTCTCTTTCTTCTTTCTTTTTATAAGCCGTGAAGGTCCTTGGTGTGTGTTAGTTGTGCTTGTTGTGTGAGAGGATTCCAAACCTCAATCTTAGCCATCAATCTTTCTTGTTCACCAATCCTTGCATTCTAAACCCTTGATTAATTTACCTTGTCCAATCCACCAATCAAGAACCCTGGGATTGCCAACGTGGTTGTCACTTTATAAGGTGGGGTTGGGGGTTTTGGCAGGTTGTGGTGGTGGTGTCGAGGGTGATAGTGATGGGGGAGAAGTAAGGTAGAGGGTTTGGCAGGGGAAAATGGAGTTAGGAGAGATAAATAGTGTTTTTGATATTTAACGGGGTTAATCCCCTGATTTTGGTATATGTTTGCATCGTTAGTCCTTTTGGACTAACAATGTTAGTCCTTGAGGACTAACGATGTAAAGGGGTTTAAAGGGTTTATTAGTTAACGGGGTTAAGTGGGTTAAGGGATTATGGATTGGGCTTTTTGTTTGGGCCGGGTAAGAAAGGGTTGGGTCCGGTTAGGTTTATAAGGTTTAAGGGTTTATTTAATTGTAGTGGGCTGACCCGGCCCAACAAGGTGGGCCCGGGTTGGTCCATTTTGACAATTTTGGGTTTTTGGTTTTGTTTTTTGATGCTCATTCCATTTCCGTGTCCCGTGGTTGACTTTGACTTTGATTGGCTGTCTTTGACTGGCTTTGACTTAGACTTTTCGCGCTCTTTTCATTCCCGTGCTCGGTTTTGCCCGTTTTGGCTTGATTTTTGTCCTTTTCTGAATATCCGTTACCTGCACAACACAAATAGCAAAACACACATATATTTGGCATTTTATGTCCGTTTTTGGTCATTTAGGCTCGTTTTTATAGGTAAAAGGTATGTGTAATTAAACACATACCAAGGAGGCAATGTGAACTTTGAAATAAAAAGTCAATTCATGCGGGAATTGAGGGAGGACACCTTTTTCGGAAACAAGAATGAAGACGCCCATGAGCATGTGGAGCGAGTTTTACATATCGTCAGCTTATTCAACATTCCCGGAGTATCACATGATGCTGTCATGCTTCGCGTCTTCCCCATCTCTCTAACTGGAGCCGCTAAGAGATAGGTGGACAGACTTCCTCCAGGAACCGTCGATTCCTGGGATCTCCTTAAGAAAGCCTTTATCCAAAGGTACTGTCCACCATCAAAAACTGCCAAGCAGCTTGAAGAAATCCGCAACTTCAAGCAGGAAGGAGACGAAACATTATACCAAGCTTGGGAACGGTATAATGACCTTCTATATAAATCCCCCACCCATGGCATCAATAACCATCAGAAGGTAAACATCTTCTATAACGGTCTTGGGGCCTTGAACCGCCAATTGCTTGACTCACAAGGGCCAATTCCTGGCATGACACCTGTTTAAGAATTAACGGCGATTCAGACTATGGCCGACCACTCCCAAAAGTGGCATGATGGGTCATCCAGCAGAAGTATTGAAGGTAGTAGTTCTGAAGGGATCGCTGCTATCGTGAACAAACTAGAAAACCTAGGTCGAGACATGAAGAAACTAAAAGAGAACGTTCACGCTATTCAAGTAGGATGCCAAAACTGCGGAGGAGCTCATCTTGACAAAGACTGCCCTCTCAAGGAGGAAGTAAAAAGCATCGAGGAGGCTAAATATGGCGAGTTCGGACGACCTTCACCTTTCAGTAATGGAGCTAAGTATCGTGTAGGCCCACCTGGATACTACACACGAATGGACAATCGCCCACCAGTTGGAGAAAAGAGGCCAAGCTTAGAGGAGCTTATGAACAAACACCTGGAGGAATCAACACGAAGAAGGACCGAGATGGAAGAATGGGTAAAGAAACTCTAGGAGAATGCCGAAATTAATACTCGAAACCAAGCCGCTTCTCTCAAAAATTTGGAGACCCAAATCGAGCAGCTAACAAAAGAATTTCACACCAAGGCTGCCAATGAAATAAGCACTCCATCATTAGACCAATTTAAAGCAATGTACGCCAACAAAAAGACATCCATCGATAATGGACAACATGAGATATCCGTCGCCTCTAATAAATGCACTCAAATTGTCCAAACAAACAATGTGACTTCAAAAGTTCTGCCATGTCAATTACCTCCGAAAGAGTTAAACCCTGGAAATTTTACCCTTCCTTGCACCATTGGAAGTTTAAATTTTTATGCCATGGCAGATTTAGGCGGCAGCGTTAATGTCATACCTTATTCCATTTTCGAACACCTTGAATTAGCTCAACTTAAGAAGACTGACATGCTCGTTGAAATGGTACATATGACAAAAAGATTCATAATTTCACAACCCCCATAGGAGAGATTTATATGATAAACGCAACCTCTAATACTCCCTCAGACGCATCATCTAGGGTTGAGGAAACCAACGATGTGCATAATAATTATTGTAATCAAGAGCAAGGACGAAGTCGTAAGAAGCCAAGAAAACTTGAATTTAACCTCCCTAGCACACACTTCTATAAACCTGTTAAACAAATTTTGGAAGGTGAACTCAAATTTTGGCCGACATGTGATCCAAACATAAAAGAGTGTAATGGAGGCCATGAGATGTATGAAATGAATAAAGATGGAGATCTTAAAAAATGGTACTGTTACTATGATGATGATAGAAAAAAATAAACAGGGCCGGTTTATCATTTCCTGAATTCCTGTTAGTTAAATACAGAGAAAACCAAGAGAAAGGATTGATTTGGGATGAGAAATTTAAAGAATGGTGTATCAACAATCCAAACACTCCCACTTCAAGGTATACCAAGGTCTAAGAGAATCTCAATCCTAAACCCAAGGACTACCCTTTCAAGGATTAGCTATTGACAAAAGGTAGGACACACAAACGTAAGTGAACCAGTAAAGAAAACTCTACTCAAAACATAGCTAATTGATTGTTTTCAAGAAGATGTAGTGAAAGACCCGCGAGAAAGGAGTTTTGACGACTATAAGTGGAAGTTCGATCTAGAAATTGACCAGTTAGCAGACGAATATGAATTAGGAATAGGAAAGAAAGGACATATGGTTGAGGATATATAGGAAAATCATAGGAAAGTATAAGGGGATAATACCTACTGGTGGCATCATCAAAAATCAAAAGAGGAAGAAAGGCGAAAACTTGGAATCAACATACAAGAGTACGAACCGCCAATGGTTCACGTAGAAACTTTTGATGTAAAAAGGTACTCGTTTGACATTGGCCAAAGTTTCATCTATGTTACTAAAGAATTGATGGATGCCTTGCAGATGGGAAGAGAAAACGGGTCAAGATTCAAGGATATGATTCATAAGGAAGTGGACAGTGGAAGAAGGATCCACCGACAGACGTAGTATACGTCTTGAGTCTAACTTAAAGACTCGGTAATAAATAAAAGTGCTAGTCAGGATACAACCCGTCTTTTATTTTCTGCATATTAGTTAGTTTTTGTTGGTTTCTCACTTTATTTGGCAGGTTTTCTTTACGAAGGAATGGAATCCAAAGTCTCCTTGACTCATGTTCGTGTGGTAGAAAGGTTTTGTATAGGCGTAACCACAAAGGTTACGACGTAACATATATCATTATGGCGTAATGTCATGCATTAATACATCGTAACCTTTTTGTTTAAAATTTCAAAAAATTTAAAAACCACATGTTTAGGCCGTAACCAAACCCATGGTTACGCCGTAAAACCCTTTCTGAAAAACTAAAATAAGTTTGAAACCTTTTCAAAAACCGTGTACAAGTAAATGAACTTTGTGGGTATGTTCCCTGGAAACCCTCACGAGACTTCACTCATCTACTTGGGGTACTAAGTGGTTTAACGTGATTCCTACGAAAGTGAGTTAGATTATAGTGTATATTTATCCATGAACGTTTAATGCTCTTTGTTGTCTAGTGATTTCAGGGGAAACGAGCTTGTTCCATAGACACTTTGCAAGAAGTAAACTCTTGCAGTTATCACTCGGAGAAGAGAGCAACACTCAGGGGAGTCTTTTGTTATAATTCTACTCTTATTTCATTATGTCATTTCCTTAATTATATAATACGGACATTGTACAAACCAAGTGGGAGGATGGGAGTAGAATTACCACTTGACCTATATTTGCCTTCGATTTCCTAGTTTTCTTTGAAAAATGGTGCCAATTTTAAAATTTTCACATATTTTTCTTACTAAACTAGAATAAATCTTTGTAGAGCTCATTATTATCTTGTAATTAATTTGGTGAGATTAAGCCTAATATTCTGTTTTCATCTATTATACATAAAATCCACCTAATACATGAGAGTGCTAGTAGTATTGTAGACTTTAGAACTTGGCATGTACATCTTGTTAATACCTAATTGGTTAGTTGGAATAGACTGTTCAAAAAGGCAACATCTTAGGAAATCACCAAAAAAGCCTATATGTGTGTGTGTTTATCGGCTTGTCACACTGACTTGTCGACCTCCCCGTATAAAACCCTAGTTGCGCTTACTACCAGTGCAAGATACCCCTAGATCACCTTATCAAGCCAATCATGTTTAAACCTTATATGTTTTGTTACACCATTTCACCTTAGCCTACCTTATAGTCTTTGTTTTCTTTGTGTTGAAATCTGTAGGTCCTTGGTATAGGATCTGATTAGCCTTTTGTAAGATGATAGCTAACTTGAATAAATCCAAATCAACTATGTGAGAGACACC
>BQNB010051470.1:11671-40974 GCA_026074375.1 Tanacetum coccineum | reverse complement strand
AAGCATCTGGAATAAGCTTCAAATGCTAAAATGAAAAATAGAAAGTGAAACCTGAAGTTTTGTAATCTCAGACACTAGGCCAATCCTGTTGAGTGAGTGACCTTAAAAATCAATTTCCTAATGGCTCCTAGCCTCTAGACCAAGAGCACTTAGCTCAATAAGCCAATTTGAAGAAATTATAGCCGTTGGATGTTTCTTGCCACGTGTCTGAGCCAATAAGAGGCTGCCACGTCACTTAATTGACGTGGCGAAGGACTTTGATTGGTGGGTTTGTAGTTGGGAGAAGCAGGAAAAGGATTTGGGGTACTTGGGTTTGCTTAGCAGGAAAAACTGTTTTAAACAGTTAAAGGGCGGGTAAGGTTTGAAAGTATGGGAATATGTCGTAACAAGCCCTTGTGTTTCTTTTTCCAAAGTGTAGTATAGAAGTGAGTTTGAGAATTGGCATTTCTGGCTATTGTAGTTTTTAAAACAGGAAATAGGCTGTGATATCTTTCTTCATGTCTTCACTTGATCACTTGCCTTTTCCGTTTCTTGTCGGTTTTGGTCGTTTTTGCTCACTTTTGCCTTATTTGTCTTTAATTCCTGCACACATGCATTAAACAGACAAACACACATATCTTTTGGCATTTTTGGCATTTTTGCAAGTTTTTACGGGTTTTAAACATGTATAATTAAACATCTATCATTGATTAAAGGTTGTTTAAGCTCGAAATTATTAGCATTGATCGGTGGAACAACTATAGCATCTTCATACCCTTCGATGGGTGCTTGTAACATTTGGGCCATCGTACGATTGTCGGCCATTTGAACAACGTTTTGTTCAACAATTGGTTTTTCTAAATCAAAATTCTCAACAACAACCGACAGAGTTTGTTGTTGTCGACGTCTTCGAGATTGCGAACGAGTGCGCATAAAAAGAAAAACTAAAAATCAAAAAGCAAAACTTTACACTAATTTTTTTTATTTTTTATTTTTTTTATTTTTTTTTAGCAATGAATTTTAACGGTTACACGAAAGAGACTTAAACCAAATAATCAACTACTTCACGGTAGCTCTCGAAAATTGCTTTTCAAGGTGAGCCGTACTTCGTAGAGACACAAATGGCAAGTGTTAAATCTTTAGTTCGATTTGGGAACCAACAAGTTCACCGGAAATTGAAATGATAACACCTCCGTTGAGAATGTTATATTTTGGTATTTTTACCAATTAGTGACTTTTATTTCTAAATTAAAAAGAAAGATTTTTATATTTTTGATTTTTTTATATATATATATATATATTTTTTTGGATTTTTGAATTATAAAACAAAAATGAAACTTTCGAGGGTGAAAGGATCTTCAAACCAAATCAACAAACTCAAAACGAAGGAATCTTGACACTAGTCCCCGGCAACGGCGCCAAAAACTGATTGCGAGTTTTATATACCCAAAATATATATACTAATATAACTTTAAGAGTAATTAAGAAAATTACCAAGTTACCCTTGATAAAATTCACTCTCAAAAATATATATAATATAATATATAATACGTATATTAAACCGGGTAAGTATGATCACCCGGGTCGTTATCCCCAATGACTAGTGAAATTGAAACCTCGTTTAAGCTTGGATTCTGATTTGAATGTAGCAAAGATATGATTTTTCTAAAATTTAAACTACTTAAAAATAATTAAATTATTAAAAATAGAATCCTAAAATTTTTATAAAAATTACACTAAATAAAGAAAGTGTGCAGAAATTTTATAAAAATAAAAGCCCTAATTTTTACTTTTTATTTAAAGACTAATTAAACTAATTAAAAGCTAAACCTAATTATTTATGAAAATTATTAAACTTAACTAAGAAACTTAACTAAGGACTAATGGAGAAAAAAACCTAAAGGACTAACGGGGAAACTAATAAACTAACGGAAGGCTAATTGAGCAAACAACTAAATTCAAAATTTTCAAATCCAACCCCTGAGGACCAAACCCGACTTCAAACTAAATCCAAATAAGCCTTAAAAATAAGTTGAGAATCAAAAGTCCTTTAAATTTAAAAACTTATAAAATCAAAGTTGGAGATTAAACTGGTGTGAGCAATTTTAATAAAAGCACTTTGATCTGAAACCCACTGATAAGCTCTTAAACAGCTTATTTATAAACTGTTTATACAAGAATGGTCCCTGAGGTCCTACCCCGATAACAACCAAAGTCCAATTATAAGCTCAAATTCTAAAAGTGCTTATCACTAAAAACTTGAAAGAGCAAAGTTGTAAAGGAAGCTAGTAGGAACAAAATTAATAAAAGCTACTTGGGCTGAAAATAACAAATAAGCTCAATAAGAGCTTATTTCTAAACTGACCTCAGAAAGGAGGCCTTAACTCTTGGTTTTAGAAAATAAGCTATAAAAGACTCAAAATTAATTCAAAATGAAAAAGGAAAGAAGTTCTAATTAGCTTATGACTAGCTTAAGCTAATTAAGAAAAGAAAATAGAGCTAGAAACCCTTTTAAGCTACTAAAATTAATCATGAACTAGGCAAACTCAGAAAACAAAAGCAATAAGCAAAAATCTAATTAAGCTAAAATACTCAAATAGAAAATCTAGACTTTGAGCTACTGAAAACTTATAAAACTGATTATTATCTATCTATTTAAGCTATAACTTCTACCATCTTAAGCTAAGATTCAAAATTTAATAAGCTAAATTACTACCTACTGTTTTTGGTTTTTTAAGTATTTTTGTGATTTTGACAGCTAAATTAAGCTAGGTAAATAAGCTAGAAAATGAAATTTAAGTCCTAATCTATATTAAGCTATAACTAAACTATAAGATGCTAAAAGATAAGCTATTAAATCCTACAATTGCTGGCTTAAATTGGGATTTGAATATCAGCAGTACTAACTAACTTAGTACTGCTGATGCAGAGATCTTTTTAACAGCTGAATAGGCTAAGAAAATAAGCAGTAAAATGAAAACTAAAACCTAAACTATATTAAGCTATATCTAGATTACTTCTAACTTGAATTTAAAAACCTAAATCCTACTTTTACTTAACTAAGAACTAGTCTAAAAGTGACAGTACTAACTGTGACAGCAGTACTAACTTTTTAGTTAGTACTGGTGCACTTTGCACAAGTGCAAACCAAGAGTGCAGGTTACCCTGGGGATTCTAATGCACTAAACACACTCAATTGAGTGTGTTAAGTCCAAATTTAAGCACACACAAGCCAAAGGGTACCTAGAATAAGAATAAGCAATCCTAACTTTAAACTAAGAGTGCCCTGGTGCTGGAACCATTATAATAAGCCATAACTTTTTGAAAAATGAAAATTAACTTTTGAAACCTCTTTGCCTAATGATTATTTGTGAAATCTAAGCTGACTTAAACAATTTCAAAAACTCACTTTGACTTTGGGAGGTCAAAGTAGCTTAAACCAAACACCCCTTTAAGACTAAGACAGTTTTGATTAGGCTACTAAATTTGAAATCTAGTAAACAAGTGCTTAATACCAGACAATTAACAGATTAAAACTACTTTAATAAGCATGACTTAACAACTAAATAAGCAATAATCTAAGACTTAAGCTATTTTACTATATTTTTGGTTTTTTAGAGGTTTTTAAGACAATTATATGAAAATCTATGATTCAAACTAAGAAAGTTAAAAACAGATAAACAACTATGATGATTTAGCTAGATAAAACTCAAATAAGCACTAATAAGCAAAGAGAATAAGCAAATAAGCAGATCTAAATATAGAAAGCAATGAGATCACTATTTAAAGCTAGAATAAAAGGAAATTAAAGAGAAACTTACAAACTCCTCTAGCTAAACAAGAGGACCAATAAAGGCAGCTACAAGCTCTCCTAGCTTATGAATAAGCTAGGAGTTAAGTCCTTGAGAACCCTTCCATGTTTGGTTCTCCTTCCAAAAAGCTCAATAATCCACAAGTGTAAGTTAAGATGATTAAAGGTTTAGATATGATTAATTCTGAATTCAATAAGCTCTATTTCAGCTTATAGACTGAAAGAGCTTTAAATGAGCTTATTAGCTTATTGAGACAACTTGGCTTATTAAGATAGCTTATGAAAAAGAAATTTGGAGAGATTAAGAAAAACTGAATTTCATTAATAAAAAGCTTTCTTACATTACTTAAAAGGAAAATTACAAGATTAAAAACATCATTAAGCTAGAAATTAAAATTTAAGCTACAACTAAATTAAGCTACTACTAGATTAAAAAAAACTCCTTCCGTGTGTGTGAAGAGTGAGGCCTATTTATAGGCTGCCTTGGAAGATTCTAGCCCTCTTGCCTTGCTCTCCAAACTTTCAATCTCAACCAATCATTTCTTCAATCATTTGAGCTTCTATTGTGGCCGTTTGATCAATTTGTGGACACCTGAGGATTGCCAGCATGTCATTCTCTTTTGTGACGTTTGTGCTTCTTTTGTGAGTGTTTTAGCACAAAAACCCACATTCCATTGTGCTTTCTCCATTGCTACGTGGCATAAGCTTGATAGAGGGATACTTAGAGCCTTGATTTGACTAATCTCTCCCTGCCATCTTGTAAACGATCACTTGAATTGACCTAAGCACCCTTTAATTTCTATTTGCCCCTTGTTTTTAACTGAGGGTGAAAGTGGGACGATGGGTGAATAGTAACTTTTGGCGCCCTTTCTTTATAACTGAAAACGGTTAAAAGTCGTTTGACTTTTGGAGAATGACACAAATGGCCCTTGTCTTTCTTTTCTTCTTTTCTCGTTTATAAAAGGGTTTGGGAATTTGCAAGTTTGGTCCTTGTGGACTTTTATTGACCATGATTGACTTTTCTTTGACTGGATTTGACTGAGGCTTGACTTTTCTGGCTTCGGCTTTGATTCTTTGGCTTCTTTTTGTACTCTTCTGATTCTCGTGTCCGTGCTTGCTCGTTTTTTGACTGTTTTCATGTGATTTCTGATATATCCGTACCTGCATACACAAAACACAAATACAAGCATATTTTTGCCATTTTTGGTCTGTTTTGGGTTTATTTGGGTTATTTTAAATTTAAGGTACCAACGATATGTGAAGTCACACTTATCAAAATTCCCCAAACTAAATGATTGTGTGTCCTCACGCAAATATCACATACCTTATAACAAATATCTCGAAACTTCCCCACACTAATCCTTTGGAAAAGTAGCAAAGATTTTTGTTGAGAGAGCTAAGAGATCACAAGTTATAAAACACCCGAATTCCCATTTTCAAAACCTTTTTTTCTCTTTTTATGATTTTTCTTGATAATTAACTACCTAACTACAACTTATTTGTGTTAACATAATGTATTGTTTTCATTACCTCATTGGTAACTTTAAGGATCATAGAACAAAAAGCACAATTAAGTGTCTAAAAGATAACTTCATCATCCCTGATTTTTTCACTTTTCCCATGCTAAGCTTAAAAATAAGATCACTGCTAAGCACGAGCTAAGATGCTAAGACTACTTATAATTACAACTTGTGAATTCCTCTTCCCGACATAAATCATATATTAAAGTATGTGTGTTCAAATTAATTTAAACCATTAAATCCACATATTAAGATAGTTGAAATCCGACCAAGCTTTACACATGGGCCTTTTGGGCTAATATGTTAATCACTTAGCAAGATCACAAATCAAAGCAAACAAAAACCTCCTTAGCTAAGATATCGTTAGTTCACTTGCCCCATGAATGACTTTCTTCTCTAACATCCTACCGTCATCGGGTAAGTGCTAAGGCTTTTGACACCCCATCCGGAGAATAATAATCGAGATGCATGAACTTCCGATGAAAAAGCCTTGTAGACTTTTGCAAACCTTAGTTCAAAAGAATACCTGAGTTTTAGAAAATGAAACTTTTACTATTTATTTCCTAACTTGTAACATTATTATTACTATTTACATTATTCGGCTAGGAACTGGTATCACTTTTCTTTCGACGACACATCGGCCACGCCTCCGATAAGAGCTCGTGTACTTATTATGATACCAACCCTAAATATACATCCTCTACCCTTTCTTTTGATGTCACATCGGGAGCGAACCAACAAATGCCCATGTACTTTATTGCAATGGAGTTTGTATATTAATTATTAACACTAAGGATTTATAACTTGCATCCTTTCTATTACATTTTTATAGAATTTTTTTTTTCATATTAATTTAACACATTATTTTTGCAAATAGAAAAATTTCATTTTAGAAAACCAAAGTATAATCTTGAACTAAAATTCTTATTTACCAATGATGTTGACTTCTTCATCGATAAAGCTTTTTCTCTGAATATGTTGATTAGACTTTTAAGAGTAAAACTCTAATTTGTAAAAATTAAAGAGAACACGTATAATTAATCATTTTAAGAACTTCGGGGAAAAGTTATTCTTATAAGCCTTTAAGTTTTCCACATAAACCTTGTTTAGCATCCTAACTCGTAATCAACACTATCATCTCTTATTCTTTGCAATTTAAAATCTCTAATAAAGAAACAACACTATCATCTCTTATTCTTCACAAAAGATATTTTGCAAAAACTTATCCTATATAAAATCCAACTCGCAGTATTTAAATCTACTTGAGATTAGCACAAGTTTTCATTTACTAATGATTCAAGTCTAGCATGTTTAAAGTCTACATGAGACTAGCACAAACTATCATCATTAATTGTTAAGGGAGAAAGCTAGAACTCTACACGTACGATCGGGTCAAAAATTACTTCTTATTCTTACCAACGGAAAACCTACATTTGTGTCTTATATATATTTATTATTATTTTTTTATATTACTTCCTACAAAAATTTAAAAATTTTGCTATTTTTGTGGGAAAACGGGTACGTGAGAACAAAACAATAAGCAAGCAACATCAAATCGATAGATTCTCTTCCCCAAACTAAAACGAAACATTGTCCTCAATGTTTAAAGTCGGGTTTCTACTAAAATCTAAGCCGTTTATGAGGTATGCAAAGATAAACGTTAATCGATAAGACGAAAGGATATGGATCTCCCCAAACTAATTTCACTCAAAGGATGAAAAGCTCGAGTAGGCCGGGGAAAAAAAAAAATCAACCGAGACACGAAGGCTTTCGTTGAAATATGTTGGAAAATTCCTACGAAAAATCACAATAAGACACAACAAACAAGCAACAAACATCGAGAAATCAGAGAGAGTACAAGCCTCTCTCAACACAACACTTTTGATAATAGAAAATAGAAAGGATAAGCATGGGGTGAACTCCCACGAAGCGGCTTATTTTTGGTCACCGAGTTGCAAGCTCGACTCGATCCCTGAATTTAGTTGTCCTTAGAGAAAGTCTGGAGGTTCGAGAATACCAACGGTGGTGTATCCCCTCCATAGTAGTGCTTAAGACGGTGGCAATTGACTTTGAAATTAGAACCATTGGCATGAGATAACTTGGCAGTGCCATAAGGATAAACTTCGGTGATTGTGAAAGGTCCGGACCCTCGGATTTGAACATACCCGAAGAAAATCTTTATCGGGATTGAAAAGCAAGGGACTTGATCACCAACATTGAAGATTCGATTCCTTTATCTTGGAATCAGTGTATTCTTTGTCTTCACCTTGTAGATAAGACGAATTCTCGTAAGCTTGATCACGAAGCTCGTCTTGAAGTTCAATGAGTTGATAGCAATTCGATGATCGCCCGCAGTCCTTTAAAAAATCGAATGTTGCATGCTTAAGAGCCTCAATAATTCCTTTGTGTCTAGTTCGACTGGTAATAGTGACACACTTTTCCATAACTAAACATGGCTACGAGTGCAGCCAACGAGTCTTGTAAGCGGTTCTAAAAGCCCATAATGCATCGTCTAGTTTATCGGACCATGAGGCATGGTTTTCTCCTACCGTCCTCTCTAAAATTCTTTTGAGACCTCGATTCGTGAATTCAACTTGACCACTCGTCTGAGGGTGGTAAGGAGTCGAAAGACGATAGGTGATACCATATTTAGACATAACTTTATCAAATTTGTCGTTACAAAAATGGGTCCTACGATCGCTTATAATTGCTCTCGGAGCACCGAATCGGGAAAAAAGGGATTTTAAGAACTTAACAACTACTCGAGCATCATTGGTGGGGAGCGCTTTCGCTTAAACCCATTTGGATAGATAATCGATGGCTACTAGAATATATTTGTTTCCTCTAGACGATGGGAAAGGTCCCATAAAATCAATACCCCGTACATCGAAAATCTCACAAACTTGGATAGCATTTTGAGGTATCTCATCACGTTGAGAGATTTTGCCTTGTCTTTGACATGCATCACAAGATTTGACAAATTCGAAAGCATCCTTATAAATCGTAGGCCAAAAGAAACCGGCATCAAAAACCTTCTTGGCGGTAAAGTTAGCACCGTAGTGTCCCCCGGTGGGTCCACTGTGACAAAGTCTTCGAGAATTTCGATAGCTTCTTTTCCATCTACAACAACCTCGGATTATTTATCGAAGCATCAAGTCGAAGAAAATAAAGGGTGCATGCGGGCCATTAATTGAATGGTTGAGTATACAGGTCAATGAAAAGCAGTAACGTAGAGTGATGATTATTTTATATACACTGATAGAGTTTATTATCTCTTACCATAATCTCCCTAGGCCACAACGAGGAAGAGAGCCGGTGCCTGATGTTAGAGAAGTTAGTCTAAACAGGGGTCTCTCTCGTGCGTAGGGGTACTGGACGTATAATACGTGCTTTGTTGGTGCGATTAGAAGTTAACACACTTAAAGTCTCTAAAGGAAAAGTCTCGGTAATCTCTTTTGGATCAAAAACATTCTCGTAAGGGTTTTCAAGACGAGAGAGGTGATCGGCTGCATAGTTTTCAGCTCCCTTGGTATCAATAACCTTGAAGTCAAATTCTTGAAGAAGTAAGACCCATCGAAGCAATCTTGCTTTGGCGTCTTTCTTGTTGAAGAGGTATTTCAAAGCGGAGTGGTCCGTGTAAACAACACTCTTGTTCATGATTAGATATGATCGAAACTTCTCAAACGCGTAAACAACTGCAAGCATCTCTTTCTCCGTTGTTGTGTAGTTTGTTTCTGCTTCGGTCATGGTCTTGCTAGCGTAATGAATTGGTCGAAAATGCTTCTCAATCCTTTGCCCTAGGACCGCACCTATTGCATAATCACTTGCATCGCACATGATTTCAAAAGGTTGGTCCCAATTTGGAGCAATAAGAATTGGAGCTTCGGTCAACTTCTTTTTCAATGTTTGAAAGGCTAGAATGCAATCTTCCGAAAAAATGAAAGGAGTATTCTTCTCTAAGAGATGGGTCATGGGTCGAGAGATTTTGGAAAAGTCTTTGATAAATCTTCGATAGAATCCAGCATGCCCGAGAAAACTTCTGATTCCTTTAACGGTTGTTGGATGAGGAAGCTTAGAAATTACATCAACTTTGGCCTTATCGACTTCAATTCCTTTTCTAGAGATCTTATGTCCTAAAACAATGCCTTCTTTAACCATGAAATGGCTCTTTTCCCAATTTAGTGCTAATTTGGTGTCTTCACACCGTTTGAGCATTTTGTCTAAATTGGCAAGACACGAGGAAAAAGAATCTCCAAAAACTGAAAAATCATCCATAAAAACCTCCATCATTTTTTCTATCATGTCGTGAAAAATGGCCATCATACAACGTTGAAAAGTTCCGGGTGCATTGCACAAACCGAATGGCATACGACGGTACGCGAAAGTTCCGTATGGGCACGTGAAAGTAGTTTTCTCTTGATCTTTAGGATCAATTGGGATTTGAAAATACCCTGAAAAACCATCTAAGAAACAATAAAATTCGTTGCCGGCTAATCGCTCTAACATTTGGTCCATGAATGGTAACGGAAAATGGTCTTTACAAGTTGCTTCGTTCAACTTTCGATAGTCGATGCAAACTCTCCATCCCGTGACTAATCTTGTAGGCACCAATTCATTTTCTTCGTTCTTGACAACGGTCATACCACCTTTTTTAGGAACACAATGGACCGGACTAACCCATGGACTATCCGAAATCGGATAAATCAATCCCGCGTCAAGAAGTTTTTCTACTTCTTTCTTGATGACGTCGTGGATTTTAGGGTTAACCCTCCTTTGATGTTGGACTGAAGGTTCGTAATCATCTTCTAAAAGGATTTTGTGAGAGCAAAACTCTGGATCTATGCCTCGGATATCAGAAAGTTTCCAAGCAATTGCTTGTTTTCGGTTTTTGAGAACGTTAATGAGTGAGGTCTTTTCATCTTGGCTTAAATCTTTTGAAATTATGACTGGAAGCTTGTTATTTTCCTCTAAAAACGCATACTCGAGATGCGGAGGTAACTCTTTAAGTTTGACTTCGGGAATTTCATCTTTTGGTTCGAGTGAAGACTTCTTTGGTTCAACAACTTTAAGATCTTTTTGAATTCCGGGGTAGTAATCTCCTTGGTTTGGTGAAGGTAATGGATCACTGTTGAGAAGTGCATCAAGAATGAGAATGTCACCCTCGGGATCATAGTACGTAGCATTGAAAACTGGTGAAACTGGTTCATCATCGATTGCTATAAAAGCAAGCGTCTTCTCAAAGAGTAGAAAATCGCTTTCATCAAAGGATTATTGTAAGGTGTTGGAGATGAAAAGAAACAATACGATCGTATATCGGAGAAGGATTGTGTGTAAGCAACAGAATCAGAGAATCCAAGTAACTTCTTGTGAGTACTCTTCACACGTGACATCCGATTAGGATCAACGCTTTTTCAACGATTCGAGGATTTGTTGTATGAAATGGAAGGTGCATCACCACATTTAAGGGTTAACGATTGATCATCATTCCTAAGAGTAATCTCTCCTTCGTAAACATCGATTAAAGCATGAGCCGTCCTAAGAAAGGGTCGCCCGAGTATCAACGGTACTCGAGGATCGGCTATAAAATCAAGCATAACAAATCTGCGGTAAAGTTATAACTTTCCTCTTTGACAAAAACATTTTCAGCTCCACCGGTTGGTTTGGAAAATTGTACGTCGGCTAATCTAAACACCATTTTTGTTCATTTTAGGCCCGGGAGTTGAAGCTTTTTCCAAATGGATAAAGGCATGAGATTGATACTAGCACCTAAATCGGCAAGGGCTAAGTAACTATCAAACTCCGAAAAATCACATGGAATGAGAAATCGACCGGGGTCACCTAGCTTTTCTGGAAGCTTTTTTAGGACAACCGCACTACAATTTTCATTCAACGGCGTTTTGGTTAACTCAATTAACTTGTCTTTGTTATTTAACATCTTTTAAACATTGACGAAAACTTTGGCATATGAATGAGAGCATCCCCAAAACTAATCTCAAAATGGAAGGATTGCGAAGATTTCTATAAAACTTTGAAGAAAAATGTCATCTTTTTCTCTCTCACGAATCTTTATTGTTGAGTCTCGATGGTAAGGAAAATTTGGTTTGGCTTTGTTAGCAACGAAAGAAGGTTCTTCGATTGGATCTTTATCTTTGGTTTGTTCTTGGACCAATGGAGGAAAGGTGGGATTCTTTTTGTGCTCGTACTCCGTATCCTTTGTCACCTCACTTTCCTTTTCCACCATTGGCGATGGAATCGGAGGTCCATCGTATGAAACACCACTACGAGTTGTAATTGCCTTGGCTTCATTCCTAGATTTGGATGTATTGCTAGGTAAAAGTACTTTGAACTTGAAGCTTTGGTTTGGTATTCCTAAATCATTTAATCTTGGTGCTAAGGCTTGTTTACCTAACTTGTAACATTTGTCATTTGATTTTGCAAACCTTGATTTTGATTTTGCACATTCTTCAATATCGCATTGTTTGCTTTGACGTAACTTTCAAAATCTGTTTTCAAAACACCATTTGTTGGCGGTTGGTAAGGTAAAACTTGATTGGTTGGTGGTTGGTATTGTGGAGCTTGATAAACTTGATTTTGGTTATTTTGACGGTTTTGATTAAAATTTCCTCCACGGTTTTGGTTAAAATTAGAATTGGTTTCCCCTTGGAGATCGGTTTTGGTTGTTTTGGACATTCGGTTGATTGAAACCCGGTGGTCTCATTTGACTTGCCAAATTGGAAGGTTGGTTTCTTTGGAGAAAATTACCAACGGCTGCGGTTTGTTGAAATTGTTGGATGTTGTCATGAAAAACGGGAAAATCGTTTCCACCTCGAGTTAACGGACAATGGTTAAAATTATGATTTGATCCACAAGTGACACATACTTCCTCAACTGCTTTGACGGTGCGGAGTAAGTATCAACTAAGGCTTTTACTTTGATTCATCATTTGGTTCATCTTGATAGTCATCTTATCCTCGAGAGAAGCGGCTATTTGTTGCATATCGAAAGAATTATTAGAAGGTGAAGAATTAGAAAGAGGAGCATCCGTACTCACTCTTGAATCATTAGCACGACTCCTTGAGTAACGAACTTTTGACTTGCTTTCAATAATCGCTAAACCTTCTTGAGGCATCTTGTCTAAAAAATTGCCACCCGCGGCGGAATCTAAGGCATCTTGATCGTTTGAATTCAAAGAATTGTAAAAAGTATCGAGTTGGTGTAGTTCCGAGAAGCCATGGTGAGGACATTGACGAAGGAGTCCTTTAAAAAAAAAAAAAAAAAAAAAAAAAAAAAAACAACAAAAAAAAAAAAAAAAAAAATAATAAAAAACTAAATATGAAAAAAAAAAACAAAAAAAAAAACATAAAAAAAAAAAAAAAAAACATGCTTCGGTTGAAGGTTTGTTGGTTCTTGGAAAAAAATTGTGAGTTTGTCCGAGTATGTTGTTTTCGATGGTAGAAGATTGTTATGAATTTTGATACGAAGGTCGTCCATGGTGAGAATTGATCTAGAGGTTACCTTTCTAACCAATCTCAGGTCTCCTCCGTCAATAAAAGAGCAAAAGCAAAGATTTATTCGAAGTGTTCGGAACTTCGGGATGTCTAAATGTTGAAGTGACCTTGTTAAAAAATCGAAGGTGATTGTGGGGGTCTTGTCTACCCGTAAACTTATTGCTTTCCAAGATTGAATTAGAGGTTGTTTAAGCTCAAAAATTATTAGCATTGGAATCGGTGAAACAACTATAGCAACTTCATACCCCTCTAGTTGTTGCTTGTAACATAGGGCCATCGTTCGATTGTCCGGCCATTGGAACAATGTTATGATCGAACAATTGTCATACTAAATCAAAATTTTTCACACAACCGAAGAAGTTTTGTTGTTGTCGACGTCTTCGAGATTGCGAACGAGTGCGCATAAAAAGAAAAACTAAAAATCAAAAAGCAGAACTTTACACTATTTTTTTTTCTTTAGCAATGAATTTTAACGGTTACACGAAAGAGACTTAAACCAAATAATCAACTACTTCACGGTAGCTCTTGAAAATTGCTTTTCAAGGTGAGCCGTACTTCGTAGAGATACAAATGGCAAGTGTTAAATCTTTAGTTCGATTTGGGAACCAAAAAGTTCACCGGAACTTATTATGATAACACCTCCGTTGAGAATGTTATATTTTTGTATTTTTACCAATTGGTGATTTTCATTTCTTAATTAAAAAGGAAGATTTTTTTATATTTTTGATTTTTCTATTTTTTTTTATCTTTTACTTATACTAAAAAGAAAAGGAAAATATTTTTTACTTTTTATATTTTATAATTTTTTTGATTTTTTTGAATTATAAAACGAAAATGAAACTTTCAAGGGTGAAAGGATCTTCAAACCAAATCAACAAACACAAAACGTAGGAATCTTGACACTAGTCCCCGGCAGCGGCGCCAAAAACTGATTGCTTAGTTTTATACACCTAAAATATACTATAAAATAATATTCCACAAGAGCAATTAAGAAAATTACCAAGTTACCCTTGATAATATTCACTCTCAAAAATATATATAATATAATATATAATACGTATATTAAACCGGGTAAGTATGATCACCCGGGTCGTTTCCCCAACGACTAGTGAAATTGAAACCACGTTTTAATTTGGATTCTGATTTGAATGAGCAAATGGATGATTTGATTATCTAAAGCGACAAATAAACAAGTAAACTAATTTTAACCCCTAAAAATGTAAACTAAAATTATAAACCTAAGATAGGACAAAAGAAAATTTTAGGAAAAAGAAAAACATTTTTTTTGGCTTTTTAGATTAAAAGATATGATTTTTCCAAAATTTAAACTAATTAAAAACTATAAAAATAATAAAACTCTTAAAAATAAAGTCCTAAAATTTCTATAAAAATTACACTAATTAAAGAAAATGTGCAGAAATTTTCTAAAAATAAAAGCCCTAATTTTTATCTTTTTATAAAAGTTTAATTAAACTAATTAAAACCTAACCCTAATTATTAATTAAAAATATAAAACTAATTAAAAACTAACTTAGGGACTAACTGTGTTAAAGACTTAAGGACTAACGGGGTTAAAACATTTAACGGGCAAGGATTAACTAAGAAACAACTAAAACAGAAAAATTACAAGAATAGTCCCTGAGGACCTACCCCGATAACAACCAAAGTCCAATTATAAGCTCAAATTCTAAAAGTGCTTATTACTAAAAACTTATAAGAGCAAAGTTGTAAAGGAAGCTAGTGGGAACAAAATTAATAAAAGCTACTTGGTCTGAAAATAACAAATAAGCTCAATAAGAGCTTATTTTTGAACTGACCTCAGAAAGGAGGCCTTAACTCTTGTTTTTAGAAAATAAGCTATAAAAGACTCAAAATTAATTCAAAATGAAAAAGGAAAGAAGTTCTAATTAGCTTATGACTAGCTTAAGCTAATTAAGAAAAGAAAATAGAGCTAGAAACCCTTTTAAGCTACTAAATTAATCGAAACTAGCAAACTCAGAAAACAAAAGCAATAACAAAAATCTAATAAGCAAATACTCCAAATAGAAATTCTAGACTTTGAGCTACTGAAAAACTAAAACAGATTTATATCTATCTATTTAAGCTATAACGTTCTACCATTGTAAGCTAAGATTCAAAATTTACTAGCTAAATTACTACTACTGTTTTGGTTTTTTTAAGTATTTTTGTGATTCTGACAGCTAATTAAGCTAGGTAAATAAAGCTGAAAATGAAATTTAGTCTTAAATCTATATTAACTGATAACTAAACTATAAATCTAAACGAATAAGCTATTAAATCCAACAATTGCTGGCTTAAATCGGGATTTGAATATCAGCAGTACTAACTAACTTAGTACTGCTGATGCAGAGATCTTTTTTAACAGCTGAATAGGCTAAGAAAATAAGCAGTAAAATGAAAACTAAAACCTAAACTATATTAAGCTATATCTAGATTACTTCTAACTTGAATTTAAAAACCTAAATCCTACTTTTACTTAACTAAGAACTAGTCTAAAAGTGACAGCAGTACTAACTTTTTAGTTAGTACTGGTGCACTTTGCACAAGTGCAAACCAAGAGTGCAGGTTTTCTAAGGAGTCGAATGCACTAAACACACTCAATTGAGTGTGTTAAGTCCAAATTTAAGCACACACAAGCCAACGGTATTTTAGAATAAGAATAATTCAATCCTAAACTATTTACTAAGATTGCCCTGGTGCTGGAACCATTATAATTAAGCCATAACTTTTAAAAAATGAAAAATAACGTTTGAAACCTCTTGCCTAATGAATTATTTGTGAAATCTAAGTTGACTTAAACAATATTTGCACAAGTAATGTTGACTTTTAGAGGTCAAACACACTTATGCCAAACACCCCTTTACTACTATGACAGTTATGATTAAGCTACTAAATTTGAAATCTATTAAACAAATGCTTAATACCAGAAAATGTTTTTTAAAGACAACTTAAGCTAATCTAGGATTTAAACTATTTAAGCTAAAAACAGATGTAAATTACTAACTAGTAAGCTCAATGAAATACTAATAAGCAAGAATAAGCAGATAGAATAAGCAAATAAGCAGATCTAAATATAGAAAGCAAAGAAATCACTATTTAAAGCTAGAATAAAAGGAAATGAAAGAGAACTTACAAACTCCTCTAGCTAAACAAGAGGTTCCCAAATAGGGCAGCTTCAAGCTCCCTAGCTTATTAGATAAGCTAGGGTAAAGTCCTTGGGATCTCTTCCAAGTTAAGATCCCCTTCCAAAAGCTCTAATCCAATAAGATCCATGATAGATTTAAACTGATTTAAGGTTTAGGTAAGATTAATACTGAATTCAATAAGCTCTATTTCAGCTTATAGACTGAAAGAGCTTTAAATGAGCTTATTAGGTTATTGAGACTACTTAGCTTATTAAGAGAGTTTATGAAAAAGGAACTTGGATAGATTTAGAAAAACTGAATTTCATTAATAAAAAGATTTCTTACATTACTTAAAAGGAAAATTACAAGATTAAAACATCATTAAGCTAAGAATTTAAAATTTAAGCTACAACTAAATTAAGCTACGAACTTGATGGTGTGTGTTAATTTATATCGTGAGTGTGAGAAGTGTGCTCTTATTTATAGCATGCCTTGGAAAATTCTAGCCCTCTTGCCTTGCTATCCAAACTTTCAATCTCAACCAATCATTTCTTTAATCATTTGAGCTTCTATTGTGGCCGTTTGATCAATTTGTAGACACCTGAGGATTGCCAGCATGTCATTCTCTTTTGTGACGTTTGTGCTTCTTTTGTGAGTCGTTTTAGCACAAAAAACCCACATCCATTGTTGCTTTCACCATTGCTACGTGGATGAGCTTGATAGAGGGGGATATTTTAAAGCCTTGATTTTGACTAATTTCTCCCTTGCCATCTTGTAAACGATCACTTGATTGGACCTATGTCACCCTTTTATTTTCTATTTTGCCCCTTGTTTTTAACTGAGGGGTAAAAAGGGGGGGGGGACGATAGATGAATAGTAACTTTTTGTGCCCTTTCTTTATAACTGAAAACGGTTAAAAGTCGTTTGACTTTTGGAGAATGACACAAATGGCCCTTGTCTTTCTTTTCTTCTTTGTTTATAAAAGGGTTTGGGAATTTGCAAGTTTGGTCCTTGTGGTTGTTATAAAAGGAAATGGGCTAAGGTTTTGGGCCTAAAGATCCGTGTGAGGCCCAATTAGAGGAGGGGACATTTTTGAACTTTTGTGAAACTTTGAGGGTTAAAATGGAATATTGTGGTTCTTGTTGACTTTTGTTGACCAATGATTAACTTTTCTTTGACTGAGGCTTGACTTTTCTGGCTTCGGCTTTGATTCTTTGGCTTCTTTTTGTACCCTTCTGATTCTCGTGTTCGTGTTTGCTCGTTTTTGACTGTTTTCTTGTGATTTTTGATATATCCGTACCTGCACACACAAAACACAAATACAAGCATATTTTTGCCATTTTTTGGTCTGTTTTGAGTTTATTTGGGTTGTTTTAGGTACAAACGGATATGTGTATTCTACACTTATCACTTGTCTTTGTTTTTTAACATCGTACGCATGCAAAGGAAGACTCGTGCGCGTGTGTGTGTGTATATATATATATCCACATCACTAATCCTACTAATCACCTCCATAAATCATCATTAATTCTTGCCATGTCATCAGTTATATCCCTTTTATTATAAATTTTTTTGAAATTAAATCCCCTTAATTATATCCATGTCATCATTAATTATATTCATGTCATCACAATTGAAGCCACCTAAGCATATATCTAGAAATTTCAGATTTTTTATAAAAATTATGTCCATTGCAAGATTTGTCTGCTAATTCACAAACAAGCAACTCAACCAAGGCTGTCAAGATCGCGAGTAAACTCGTAAGATCGTACGATATTACGTGTTTACTAGCTAAGATCGTGTAAGATCGGCATAGGATCGCATCTGATGTGGGATCGTATGTAAGATCGTGGGATCACACGTTAACTCGTAGGATCGTCACGCGATCCGAGTTCACGTAATTCTATTTTTTTCATTTTTTCTATTTTTTTGAGTCTATCTCACTTGTTTAGGCCCAAAAACAAATGAGCTTCACTAATATCTAATAAGTCAACCATTGACGTTTCATTTTTTAAACATGATTATAATTTATACCTAGGGGTGTTTGTTTCTGCGTATATGTGGGTTTGTGAGCTTATTTGATTCCGGCTTACATCTCATAAGCCCCAATTTTCTAGCTTATTTTGAGACTTATGAGTTTATATTAGTTTTTCATATCGTAATAAACTTATATAAGACCACAAGTCTCAAAATAAGCGGGAAAGTTAAAGCTTGTGAAATATAAGCCGAAATCAAAATAATTCGAAAATTTGTGTTTTACTTTTATTTTGGTGTTTCAAATTTGATCTTTAACATATTTAAGAAGATATTATATGAATTTATCTTTGATGTTGTGTAGAAATGAAAACAGTTTGACTCGTTTATCATTTGTTTACAAAACATGACAAATTGATAAGATTTTACGATCTCGATCCGATCTTACGATCTCAATCTTGCAAAGACAAAATCGATCCTAAGTAGGATTGCGATCTTAATAGCCTTGAACTCAACCAATGGAGCGAGCCAGAAGTTTTGATATACAATGAAAATCAAATATGTCATGCTTTAAAAAAATACCAGTTAAATTTGGAAAATATATTGATAATTTTACATTATTTAGAAAAGATATGTATTAAAAAACGCAGTAATTTTTGTGGTATGAAACAACACGCCTCCTTTTCTCAAAACCCTAATGATGAACAGTGTTAGTTTTTGAATCTTTAGTTCGGTAAGTTTTCACATATGATATATCGATTCGTTCAATTTAACGTCAGTTAACATGATGATGATGATAAAACTTTGTATTTTGGGCATTTGTATCTCATACTTAAAAGTAATGTAATATTATGTTTCGCATAAAGGAAATTGATAATTAATGAATTTTAGTGCATAGATAAAAGGAGGAGTAAACTACACCGTTCGTCCTTGTGGTTTGCGTTGACCGCAGCCTATCGTCTTTTGACAAAAAAATGCACCGTCCGTCTTTAAGTGGGAAACGTTTTCCTTCGTTGGTCACTCACTCTAACGAACCTTAATAACAATCGTTAATTACTAACAAGTGATATCCACACGAGGGTATATCCGTCTTTTCATATCTACCATTATCTATACTATTATATAAAGCATTTACAATGTGGGTCCCATCAAAAATTAAGATAAGGAGGTGCAATCTTGACCATCCATCTTATTTTAGATTATCACATCATAGAGTGACATGTGTCACTTCTTAATTAAAATATCACTTTTATTTTCAATTTGACATATCTTTTTATCTATTTATTTTTTTTATGATCTAATTTCACCGTATTTTCTAAAATTCCGTGATCTTTAATTCAACATCCATTTTAATATATTTTTATAAATTTTTAGCTTTTCACATTTTTAGTGGGTTTATTTTGAATTTTTTAACAACTTTAACTTTAATTTGAATACAAACTTGATTCGTAAAAGATATATACTTTTGGAGACAATGTTTGATGGGCAAGAGAGTTTGTGAGTCTTTATACAAGCGAGAATGATGTTAATATGATGTTGCGAGAAAGTTACGAAAACCCAAACAAACGAATTCTCTACGCGGGTAGGGAATTACGGAGCGGGTTAGCAATTTTTATCGTCGCCGCTATGCGCGGGTATCCAACTAGTCATTTAAAACCCATGTGCTTGTATCATTTCCCTTTGACTTTTCTCTTTTCTATCTCTCTCCAAAAAATCCTTATCTTCATCTTCATTACTCTTATTCCTCAAACCCAGAAATATATAACAAAATTAAACCACACGAACCACTATCATCACTATTTTGTCTCAAGCCACCTCCATTAAACCACACGAACCACCTTGAAACATCTGCTAACTGTCACAACCACCATCTATCTCAGCCACCACCATCGACCCGTACCACCACCACCACAACCATCGACCCACCACCTTCGGCGACCGCACCATCACCGTCGACCAGAACGAGCATTGTCAATCTCAACCACCAACACAAGGTCTCACAACCCACTGAGTTTTTTTTATGTGGTCTAGACAAATTGTTGAGTTTTAAAGGGTATTTTCTAGATCTATGAAAGTGCAAGTGGTTGTTATTTCTTCTGGCTCAAATCTCTATTTTTCTAAATAATGGTCAGATGGCCTCACCATCTTTGATGTCTTGAAACACAGTGATGGTGTCTAAATTATGTCTAATGAAGTACAAGTTTGATATCATTAGCGAGAAGAAGGGAATATAAGGGAAACACGTTATGGTTTGATTCACATCTACTTAATAAACTTTTGAGTTGCTAGTTTCCAAGAACTTAATTCGATTGAAACTATTTAATTGGTGGGTTCATTCTTTTTTACTAGGTATCAATTTTAATTGTGATTTAATGGTTTGTGGTTTAATGGGTTATTGATGCACCTTTTTAAACACAAATGACGATATAGACTTTGTTTGGTGGTTTAATGGGTTATTGATGAATCATTTTTTTATTCTATGCTTCTTTTTTGGTTTATTTTGGTTTTGATATATAGAGTTTCTAGTTGAGATTTTGAAATGAGTTTGAGAGTTTTTGTTTTTTAAGGTTTTGATTATGATTAATGGGTGGTAGCATTGGAGAAGATGATAAATGCTAAGGATGATGGTGGTGGTGGCGGCAGATCTACAAAGTAGTGGCAACGGATATAGGTGGTGGTGATGGCGGAGGGTGGTGGTTTTGTAACATATGGGTTTTGCGTTATATATTGATGAATAAATTTTAAATTTAATTGTTGTATAAGTTTTTGATAAGATAGTGGTAATAAGATATTCATTTAGCATTTTTGGTGATGTTGATTTTGGGGTTTGTTAAGGTTGCCGGAGGTGGTGGTGAAAGGTGGGAGTAGTGTGTGAAGATGAAGATGATGGAGAAAAAAAGTTTGTAGTAAGATTAATTGATAGTGGTGGGGCCCACTATTAATATTAAAGTATGTTGAATTGGTAGTGAGTCAAAAAAATAAAACATTTTGACCTTGTATGCAACCTTAAAATGACAAAAATGTCCTCTAGTGTTCTAACTTAACAATAGTTACTCAAGGCCGTTAGAGTGAGGGACCAACGACGGAAAATGTTTCCCACTTAAGGACGGATGGTGCATTTTTTTCGGTCAAAGGACGATAGGCTGCGGTCAACGCAAACCACAAGGACGAACGGTGTAGTTTACTCTAAAAGGAGTTATAAGTTTGTTGATTTATTTAGTTAGACTCAAATCTCTGAAACTAACTCATAAATATTTGGTGTTCCTTTTCTTATATTTTATTAGGTTGATGTAAAAGCAATCCGTGAAGGGGATATGCTGGTGCAAATATCTGTAGATAAGGATGATGATTTGCTACAATGTCTTTCTTAAGTATTTGGTAAGTTCATTGTCTGACTTTGGTTTTGAAATAACCCATTTAATCAAAATACTGAAAGTGACCAATGTTGTCAGCTTTATGTTTAGTTGTTTTAAAAATATTCAAGCATTGCGGAAAGATCATGTAATGTCCGATTTCAAAATACATGTTGGTTATGGAGTGATGATCTCACAGGCCACAACTACTATAACAAGCTGCTAAACAAGCTGATGTGTTGTTTATTCATGTAACTAACAATTAGATATTGGTTAATTGTGGTGACAGGTCATGTAGGCAATGTGTACGGTGACCATAACCTCATATGCATCCTTCAACCACCACAAGATTACGAAGAGAAAGCTGAAGCAACTGGTGCACAAGGTGTTGTTGATGGTTGTAGTAGTGGACATGTGAAAGGCAAGTTATAGCATGCTCTTTCATTCATGGGTTCTAGTGACACCGAAAAAACAACAAAAACAAGTGTTCGAGTGACACCAGGCTAAGAAGAATACAAAGCTTCTATGGATTGTTTGAATTGGAAGTATGTAACTATTGTATGTTTATAAACAATATATTTATTAATATAACCATTGGTATAGTAATTTGCAATATAAGAAAATTTTCAAGGAAAACCGAAGCAATTGTGAGTGTAGAGGTGGAGTTGATATCAACGATTATGTGATGTTATAATTTATGTCGAGTAGAATTAGGGTTTGCGTATGGTTTCAGAAAGGGAAACTATAAAATGGAAGTTTGTGCACTTTATGAAGGTATCCGTTACAAGCTTATATGGTGATATCATTATGGTTGTATTAAAGAATATCAGAATATAGATGACAAGTATTCTGATTCAAACACTTGCGATTAACTGTGTGTTTTTTCCTTAGTCACACATTTACTTGTCATCACACTCTATCTTGCTGTAATGTAGGGTGTCGGTTTTTTCGAATCTCAACATGTTTACACTCGATTATGGACCACAACTATGGTTTCTGTTATGCCATCCCAACTTATTCAAGAAGAGGAAATTTACGTTCCAATGGCAAAAGAACCGTCGCAAGAAAGAACAATGACGAAGACTAAGGTTAAGGTTAGTATACACAATACTATATTATGAAGTTAAGCTTATGAGCTTTAAAATAGCATTAAGCTCAACTTGATAAAATGGACATATATGCCATGTTGTTCAAATATTTATTTCACACCAAAATTTAGTAAAGAATACAGAGGATGCACTTTAAATATTTGAAGGGAAGGAGAGCATTATTGAAGTTGCAGGCTGTCGTTGGAGGTCGTATTCTAAACAAACAAACTGCTGACATGATGCGGCGTTTGCAGTCACTAACAACCACCGAGCTGACATCTCATAATCACCATCATGTAAGCCTTCCTAACCTTTTTCCCTCCATATTTTTTAATTTCAATACCAAAGATCTTTTTTTCATAAGTCATTTGAGTTTGAACTGAAGGTTATGTGTGTTTGTCTACGACGATCGTTCCATAGCTAGATTATCGAAACTTAACGAATTTGACAAGAGGGACAACCTGAAAATCATTTTCACAGCTGGTCTTATCAGGTGAGACAGTGCTCTTTTTCATAGCCTCGATTCAGGTTATATTATTTGTACTACATTCTTCCTTTGAAAATCTTTTCAACTGGTTTTTGAATACTATTGCACGGGAAATTAAACAAAACTTAAATTAACAGGGGTAGTAGAATCCGTTCTTCAAAATGGGAAGGTCCTTTTTAGAATATATCAGTTTGCTTCTTGGTATGACTACGACGTGCATGAGTTAATGACTGATTGAACTTGCTGTTTGGATCGATAAAATTTATTGTAGTGCAAAAATCAAATCTATACCAAAGTCTATAAAGTTTTCTTATTAATCTATCAAAAAAGTCATCATCTTGTTTAATTACATTAATCCTATCTATATATATATAGAATGAAAAAGGTCTGCGAATTGACAAGGTTTGTGTCGGTTCTAGAACTGATATGTCTCTTTCAGTTGTAACTGCCAAATGGCGGTTATGTTCTTTCTGTGGGTCCTATTATTCCGATTGTGATTATATGGGGGTCGGTTTGACCCGGTTTGACCCAATATTCTCCCTCCTAATCACAAACGGTGCCTTGTAGTTCTTTAAGTCCGATGAGCTGTCTCATTGTTAGAAATCTGATCTTCGGAAGTGCCTTTGTGAGTATGTCAGCTTTCTGATAATCTTCGCTTATGAATTCTACCTGGATGTCGTCTCTTCCAACGCATTCTCTGATGAAGTGGTATTTCGTATAATGTGCTTCGTTCTTACATGAAAAGAACTAGATTCTTCATTTAATGCTATGGTGATTTATTGTCAAACCATATAGTATTCTTCTCTTCGTCCAGATTGTGTAACGTTGTGAGTGGTCTCTTTAACCATATGCTTGCATCGTTGTTTGTTTTGCTGCGATGATATTCTATTTCGCAAGATGATAATGCTACAGTGGCTTGTTTCTGAGTGCTCCAGCTAATTGGTGATTCTCCATAGTAGATATTTTGACGGGTAGTTCCTTTTCATTATTGTTGTTGACATCCGTTTTAGCTGCTGCGCTGTATCCTATATTCTTGTTTCCTCCGTTATGCTTTTGGTGATTCCATAATCCTTTGTTCCTTTCACATAGCGTATTATAGTACTTTCTTTATGGCCTTCATATGCTGTTCCTTTGGTTCTTGCATTAAACGACCTAAGTAATCCTAAAAAGGATTACTTAGTGTCGGGTCTTGTGTGAAGCAGATATCTTAAACATCCAATTAAGCTTCTGTATTCAGTCGAGTTAACCATGGTTCCTTCAGCGGTCTTCGTTAGTCTTGTTCCTGGATCCATTGGTATGATTGTCTCGTTGTTTCATAGCATTTCCGGCTTACTTTAATATCTTCTTGATAGCAGATTGCTTTATAGATATGTCACCTCCAGATTGTGTGACTTCAATGCCAAGGTAATAGGCTAGCAATCCCAAATCGCTCATCTCAAAAATCTCTTTCATTTGATCCTTAAATTTGTCTATCTCTCTCTTAGGTGTGCCAGTGATGATTAAATCATCCACGTAGACTCCTACTAAAAGGATCGAAATCTCTTTAATGTTTCTGTGTAGATGCTTGCTCCAGTGAGCATTTCTTGAGTCTAGTGGATTTTCTAGGTGTTACTAGTTGATGTTACAAGCTCGCCTGGTGCTTGTCTTAATCCATATAATGCTTTTATAAGTCTGTAGACTTTTCCATTATCTTTTCTTTTGATAAATCCTTCTGGTTGTTGTCTGTGAGTAATACTTCATCTTGTAAGTCCCATTGTAAGAATGCCGATTTTACATCAGGCGTTGATGTAATTGCCATTTGTTGTTAGATGCTATGGCGATTTAGTAACCTCCCATGATGGTTTCTTTTTGCTACTGGTGGAGCAATACTTCTTCAAAGTCTTTGCCATGTTTTTTTCTTGTATGTAGCTTTTTCTACTAATCTAGCTATTATGCTTTGATTATCTTCCCGTCTGCATCTTTATTGGTCTTGAATACCCATTTACAAAACCAATTGCTTTGTGACCAGGTGGTTAAAGGTATGTTCATCTCCATGTGTTGTTATATTGTGGAATCTATTCATCCTCATTGCTTTCCTATCCATTTTTGGTCATTTGATGACTTCTTATAATTCTTCGGTTCATCCTCAGCCAAGTAATATTTCATCGGTATTTTCATATATATCAGTTCATGGTTCTTTAACCTTCTTTTATTGGTGTATGGATAAAGTGTGATTGTGTTTTGTAGTTTGTGGCTATGACTTCGTCAGTTTGATTGTTCGGTGATCTTTGGGAAAAAAAAAAAAATTTGATTTGAGGTGACCTTGTAGGTGGTGTGTGAAGTGTCTCAGCGGTGAGTCTGCTAATGGTGAGTTATATCCATCATCATCGTAGGGAAAAAATCATCGTCTTCTTCATTTGGGTTGGATTTTCTAGGTTGTGATGGCTCATTTGTTTCCCTTCATGATTTCCTATTCTGAAATAAGTCCATTTTGTTCGTCGTTTGTGTTCTCACCTAAATATTTACTCCAATCCCATTTCTCATTTTCTTTAAACTTCACATCTCTACTAACACATATCCTTTGTGTTGTTGGATCAAACAATCGATAGGCTTTTGATCCATGCTCGTTTCCTAGGTATACCATTTTTATGCTTCTGTCATCTAACTTTGTTAGATGTTGCGATGGTACCTTTGCGTATGCTATGCAGCCGAAGACTCTTAGGTCTTTCAGGTTTGGCTTCTTTCCTTTAATAGCTTCGTATGGAGTGATGTCTTCTAGGGCTTTTGTGGGAACGCTGTTTAGAATGTATATGGCGTGTCTAACAGCTTCAGCCCAAAAGTCTTGTGGCATTTCAGTTGCCTTCATCATGCATCTCGTTGTTGACATGATGGTCCTATTTCTTCTTTCTACTACTCCATTTTGCTGTGGTGAGTAAGGGGCGGTAAGTTGTCGTGCTATGCCATTTTCCTTGCAATACTGTGTGAATTCGCTCGAATTGAATTCTCCTCCACGATCCGTCCTAAACATCTTCAATGTTGTCCTTAACTCATTTTCTATCGTTTTCTTGAATTCCTTAAAAGTATCAAAAGCTTGATCTTTTGTACTTAAGAAATATACCCACATATATCTTGAATAGTCATCGACTAATAAGAATATGTATCTCTTCCCAGAAGGTGTTGGTGGTGTAATTGGTCCGCACAAGTCTCCATAAATTAGATCTAGTGGTGATGTAGATCTACCTTTTGCTTTCTTTGGGAATGGCGCTCTGCTTTGTTTTCCGACTAAACAAACATCACAAATTTGTGTTGTATGTTTGATGGCAGGTACTCCATGGACTAAGTCCTTTTGGTTCATAGTTTTTAGTGACTCAAAGTTGAGGTGTCCTAATCTTGCGTGCCATAACCATGTAGTGTCGCTCAGATTTGCTAATAGACAGACAGGCGTCCCTATCTTTAAAATAGCCTTATAGAGTCTGTTTTTTTTTGTCTTGGGACTTTATAAATATTGATTGTTTTCGTCATAAGGTCTCTAAAGTAGTAAATTCGTTATCCACCATTTCTACTTGAAGCCAATTTCTGTAAATTGTCCAGAGGGCTTAAAAGGTTGCTTTTTAGGTAGGGTAGGTAATAGAAGTTGATATAATCTTTGTTTCCAATGTCGATTCTATTTACAATTGAACCTTTTCCTTTGATTTCAATGTATGAGCCATCTCCAAATTTATCTCTCCCCACTAACCTTCGCATCTAGATTCTCAAAATGATCTCTCATCCTCCGTCATGTCGGTAACTTGCTCCTTTATCCAAGTCCCATTGACTATCTTAGAGTCTCTTTATATCCTACATCTTCTTCGTGTAGCGAGATCTTTTGATCTACAACTTCTCTTCTCATTATCTAGTATCGGCCATTTATTAGGGTTGGTTCTAGTTCATTCTTCTACTAGATTTGTCTCTCGTGCGTATTTGTCCTCTGTTGACAATTAGGCGCAATATGCCCTATCTTATTGCATTGATAGCATGTACAGTTTTGCTATGGTCTTGCTATAGATTTCTGAGTTGTTTTTTTTCATCTTTTTAGAAGAGGTATCTCTTTTTTTTTTCCTCTCTGAATTTCTCGTGGTTTATTATTGTGAGTAAAATTTATATTTTCCAGACTACGACACGTCCCCTAAAATTTCTATTCTCTGTTATTCTTGTCGTGTGAACTTAGTTTCTCTTGATAGTTTCACTTGCTTCCCTTTCTTTTTTTAATCCTTTCCTACATATGCCTTAAGTATCCAATCGCTTCTTTAGGACATTTCACTAAGTATGATCTATCTGTTATATTGGATGACTACTATTTGCAAATACTATAGGGTACGGCGTTTAATAGTTTCGCGTACTAAGGTGGATCCATCAAATGTATGTCCAATAATCCAGTGCTTTATTTGCGTGGGTGTTAGTTTTGCGGTGAAGGTGTCTATTGTTTCGTTCTTCCTTCATAATGTTAACTAACTCAAATTCAATTTGAGTGTTTGTATCTCGCTGTTTGGACTCTTTCTTATCCTACGTGTTTGGGTTTTTTTTTTTTAAAGCAGTCCATAATTTCATTCGCGGTTTTTATGTTTGGTAATTTGAAGTAGTTGTTCTTATCGGTGTATAGGCTTGGTATAGAAAAGCAATGGCATAGTTTTGTCTTTTCTTATTATCCTTCTACAGCTTTTATAATTGGGTTCTATCATTTCCCATAAACCGTTTGCTTCAAGGGGAATTATTTGCAATTCGAACTTGCCCATAGTGAGTAATTCAAGGGTTTTAATAATGGACATTGAAATTGAGGTGTGTTAGTGGTGCTAAGTTCTTTCTTAGACGTGTCTCCACTATCTTTATCCTTCGTCATATCTCTAGGATATCGCAAAATAAAATCTCCAAAGAATATAAATCCCTAACACTAAGTGTCGGATCTTCCTTTTTCTGTGAGTACTCTTATTCTTGCCTTAATGGCCTTATTCTTGAGATTCTTATTTTCTACGTATAGAAAAAATCTAAGGTTAATTACTCACTATAAATTATTTTCTAAAATATAGTAGGCCACTCTTATACCTTTTTGTCTACTAATCTATATCTAGTTTTTTTAGGCGGGAAAATGACCTAATCTTTTGTCAAGGGGAAAAATATAGCAAATGCCTAAAGGTTTCTATATCTAATCAATTTGATATAGATGATATGGAAATAAAAGAGGGGTATGTTTTGTAAGATTCAAAACCTGATAGGGTTAGTAGTGTTAACCCTTTATAATCCCACTCCTCTGAACCGACTGTTTTATTGCTGCGCCTTTTTTCTCCTTTTGTTCGACCCTTCTCTGTGTGTTCGAACTTGTGGCGGCTGCGGTTCCTTCTTTTTCGTCTCCGGTGGTGTTAATCCTCCGGTGATGATGGCGTCAAATCTTCGCCTCCTCTCCTTGTGTTCTTCAACCACGATATTTCCCTGATTTTTACGAAATCACGATTAGGGTTTCGTTTTAATTTTGGGATCTGTTAAACCTCCACCTAATATGGGGTTTTCTCTTGATGGCAGAATCGGTGTTCGATTCTATTTGGGAATTTATGGATTGGATCTACAAAAGGTGTGTTTGTTCCTTTTGTTGATTTGGTTTTCGGTGTATCCCTGTTTGATGACTTTGCCTCAATCAAGAGTCTGTGGTTGTTCTTTCTTGTTTCGAATCAGAAAAGAAAAAAAAATTAGGATTTCCAGAATCCAAATAATCGAAAATCTTTTCAACTGGTTTTTGAATACTATTGCACGGGAAATTAAACAAAACTTAAATTAACAGGGGTAGTAGAATCCGTTCTTCAAAATGGGAAGGTCCTTTTTAGAATATATCAGTTTGCTTCTTGGTATGACTACGACGTGCATGAGTTAATGACTGATAGACTTCTTGTTGGATCGAAATTTCTGATAGTGCAAAAATCAAATATACCAAAGTCTATAAGTTTTCTTATTAATCAATCAAGAAAAGTCATCATCTTGTTTATACAATAATCCTATCTATATATATAGAATGAAAAGGTGCGAATGAATGGTTGTGTCGGTTCAAAGAACCGATATGTCTCTTTCAGTTGTAACTGCCAAATGGCGGTTATGTTCTTTCTGTGGGTCCTATTATTCCGATTGTGATTATATGGGGGTCGGTTTGACCCGGTTTGACCCAATACTTCTTTGGGGTTATGTAGAACAAACAAAATTTAATGCACTATGTTACATGCATAAACCTCGAGATGTAAAGACTATCTCTTAAAATAAATTAAGCCTCTAACACAGCTCTTTCTAAACTATTTCTAAGTGATCAAAAATTTACCGTAGCTTCGATCAGAAACTCTTTCTAAGTGGGTAAAAAAGGTGTCCGACACTGAGTTTATTGACCAATTTAACTTAAATATAGTATAAATCGTCCGTTTCATTATAATGATATTAGTATATAT
>BQNB010051469.1:0-33311 GCA_026074375.1 Tanacetum coccineum | reverse complement strand
TTAATTATATGGTTATCTACATTATTAGGATTGTATACCTCAGCGAGAGCCTCTGAACAATAATGAGATAAATTCGCCATGAGAGCAACTTTGGCAGTGTTGAGCACATCACAATCAGATTCATATGCATCCAAATCATCAGCTTGATAAGCAGCACTATGAGTAATGACAGTCTGTGTGGCTTGAACTTCTGCTGTTCCATGATCTGCCAAAAATGCTAGTTCCTCCTCATGTAGAATTTGACCATTTGCTTGAGCTTGTACCAGCAACATTTTATCCTTAAACTACGAATCATCCTGTTTCCTTTTAGGTTTAGTGCATTGTTTGGACATGTGTCCTTCCCCTTTGCAGTTGTAACAAATAACAGTCCTTGTTTCCCAATATTGCTTCCACTTGCTCTTGGAGTATAGGTCCTTGTAGTACCCACAACAAAAAAGTTTGTCTCCTTTGAATTGGTTGTAATGCCACTCTTTCATTATTAATGGCAGCTTGTTGCCTGGGGTTTGACGAATACCTCAGTGATTAATAGTAGCGAGAGGTAGCGGGAAGTGACAACATCAGTTAAGAAAGACATCATATGATTGATGGCATCAATGGGATCATTACCTCTAGAACACTGGAACAATTAGATCCGGGTCAGTTATGAAAATTCAAGCAGTTGTTAACTATGGGAGCATATTCCAATTGAGGGATGGATAATGATGGAGAATAAACGTTGTGGTAAATTGATGATTGATAATCATTAGATGGATAAGTGATTGAAAGAGGTGTTGAGGACTGATGAGTTAAGTATTGTTGAGACTGATAAGGTGAACCATACTGTGGAGACTGATATGGTGTAAACTTGAGTGAAATTCACTGTTTTGGATAGTTTTGGATGAGTTTGATAAGGAGACATGGTCATCTGATGAGTTGCAACCCAAACCAAGCGGATCGAGTTGCGTTTCAATGGCATTAAACAAACCTTAATGTTAGTTGGACAAATCCGAACCAGATTTGACATCCGAAACAAATTGCAACCACTCGGAGGAAGAGTATTTTAAAACTTGGTGATCACTTTGAAATTGTTCCAGTTACATATTGTAGATAGATCATGTTCAATTGAGTCTTAGTGAAAATCTTAAGTAAAATCATGTAGAGTTTCCCCCTTCTTATAAGTAAACTTTATCGAATTCATCATAAACTTACACTCTCTAATCCTGTTTCGTCAATAAAGTTCCCTTTCATGAGAAGTTAGAATCTTTCCCTAAGTCCCTGAAACTTATTATTTGCTAACTAATGCATAGACTCTGGTGGTAATCCATTGAGAAATAATATTTGTTGCTTGAATCACAATCAGCTTGAATTAGCTTCTGTAGCAGAATAACTCATAAAAATTCTATCGGTCTAGTCACTCGATTTTCCTTTAATTAAAAGGATCATATGATGGACCATTTCAACGGATGCAAGGATCATTCGTCCATGTTGTCTATTCATCATGTATAGCTCTATTCTGCTTTTCTAAGAATCGTACATATCCTTTTCCAACATAGGTGGATGATTGTCAGCACCCGAAAGAATCGCTTTGTCAGCAAGAGTCGTCATTGAGAAATTTATGTGTTAATAGATTATTGTTTGATCGAACGGTGGTAGAAAGAAATTGTGTTTGATTAAGTTGTCTTTTAAGTGTTTTAAGTCTTGAAACTACACGGGATTTTACAATTCTTGACAAAACCGGGAAAGACAAGTAAATGTTTCACGGGATTTTACAAGTCAAAGAAATAAACCGTATAATTTAGAAATTTGAGTTGTTCGGTTCAAACTAGTGTCATTTGTTCGGTTTCAACTAGTAACAGTTGTTCGGTTTCAACTAGGAAAAGTTGTTCGGTTCCAACTAGGAAAAGTTGTTCGGTTCCAACTAGTAACAGTTGTTCGGTTCCAACTAAGTTTCCCAGACTGTTCGGACTTCAGTTGATCAACTTCAGTTGATTTGACGTTTCAGTTGTTTTCACTTCAGTTGTGTCGACTTAGTTTTCGACTTCAGTTGTTCGACTTCAGTTGTTCGACTTCAGTTGTTTGACTTACACTATTTCAAAACCCAAAAATTTAAAAACATAAAAAGACACCTTTTTGATGGTTGTTTTGCAAAAATACTTGTACAACTAGTGTTACTAAACCTATAGGAACAAGAAAAATGAAAACTTTAAGGTTTTTTAAGCCAAAAAATTTAAAATCAAGATTTTATTCTTTCTAAAGTTTTTGAACATAAAGATGACCAAAAATGATATTTTTCTAGATTCAAAGCTTGTACACCTATATCTTAAAGATACTAGATCAAATTACAAGGTAAATGATCTTTAGTGTACACAATAGCTTCAAAAACCAAGAAAAAAATAAAGATAAGGAACTATTATTATTGCAAGAACACACGAACAAAAAAATAAACACAAAAACTAAACACACCACTCCATGGCTCTTGATACCAATTGAAGAATATTAGTAATCTTTAACAACAAGAACTAGAGAGGGAAAGTGGGAAGGAATGGAGTATTTCTAGTAAGAGAAAGTAAGAGAAAACAAATGCATTAACTATGTGAAAAATACAACTAACCAACCACCTCTCCAAGGCATGGAGAGGTGTTTATATACTTACAATGGATAATGGGCTTGGGCCTTCATGGGTTTATCCATGGCTTTTAGCTAACTAACTATGTAAGTTTCAAAAAATTACTTAACCAGCTAACGACTGTTATCTGTGGAAGTGACCGACACTTTCGTATACCTAACAATATGACCTCCCGATATTTGTATAATTTCGATATCCTTGGTCCAAACATTCTAGAAACTTCTTCTAGTGATGCATCTTGAGACCGCTAGCGAGATCACATTTGTATGATTAAAATTTACTAAGTGATAAGAGATATTATGATTAACACATGTTTTTAACTTGTAAATTTTTGTTATAAATATTGACTTGATTGGTCATTTAATTTTCCCTTGTCATTTTGTTGCACTTATTTAAGTGTGAGATATATCATAACACCCTTCTGAGCCTACAGATAGCAAATGAAAATGATTGAAGTGATCTTTGGAGATAGACGTTCTACAAAAGGCATGAGACCTAACTATCGAGCAACTCATTGAAAAGAAAGAATTGCATCAAGTCTCCTACAACAATCCTCATCGGAATAGTAAAATACATGTTTATGTCCGAACATAAAATACTTAAGGGAGATTGTTAGAACATCAAGTAATCTTGTTTGGTTATTGATGTGTCGTCGTGTAGGTGTTATTTATGTTTTCAAGTTTTACTATTTATATTTTGCCGACTTTACCTAAAACAACACTTTAACGGGCAGTGTACCCGATCAGATGGAGTTTCATGGTAAGTAGGGTGTCGATCACTAAGAGCGAGAGCGTTAATTCTCAATCATCAGTATTTTAATTATCTAAGTTAGTCCTAAATTAATCTAACATAAGTTAAACCTAAACTAATGATAAAAGGAGGGTTTCAGTCTGAGAGACTGACACGAGTTTGGGTATCTAACCTAGGGTTTTGATGAAAAGTAAAGCAATAAACACGCAAAAGAAGATGAACAAACGATAGAGGAGTGGTCAAGAACTAATATAAAGAAAACATATCAACCATGAATAATCTGGTAAAATGCATGTTTACTTATTAGTGCAATGATTGATTTATCTCGAAGGGCATATCATTCCTAGATTTAGACGGTACTTCTTCCTAAAATCTAGACAGGCTAATTCTGTCACAATTAGACGCATCCACATAAAGCAAACATTTGTTGATTATAATCTATCTTAGGAGATTAATAATGGTGCTCTTACTAAACCCTAGCTCATCGAGACTTTACCCACTTACTGCTTAATGGCAATTTATATACTAGTAGTCTACTGTCCGAGTCCTTATCAATGGAACAAGAACATACTCGTTGATCCTAGGGTCACCTGCTAGTCCAACTAAGCTCACTAAACCATTAGTAAAGATAGGTCAATATTTGTAATCCTATGATTCTAGATATATAAATTGCAATATGGAAAGCTATCCCGGACTCTTAGCCTACTGCCCAAACAAACTAAATTACAGCGTAATTAAATAATGTAGGAACATGGACCCAGTTGAATGATAGGTCACATACTTAAGCACGTAAACAAGTATGAATTGATAAACATAATCAAAAATCAATGATAAATTAAGCAATCAAGATAAACAAACCAAACATTAAATCTTCTTAAACATGGCTGATAAACAGTCATTGTAAAAATACACATGGTTTCATATATGAACGATTAAAGAAAAGAAACCTTAACCGAACGCGTATTTGGTTGCGCGAAGATTACAAGAGTTTTCCTATGATCTTGAGGCTCTTTTCTGACCTTCTATGCTCCTTTATTCGTCTTTGGCTTATTTGTGGTTAGGACATCACCTACAAAACTAAAACTGAGTTAGGGTCTCTATTTAATAATAGTCTTAAATTGATCGATATGCCGTCTAGCAACAAGGGGATAACGACGTATTTAGGATTTCTAAGAGTAATGACCATGTTTGGTATCTTCCAGAATCTTCATATACTATATCTTGGATATTGCGTATTGTAGCTCCTGGATACGGCGTATTGGGTCTTCAATCCTTCGTGGTATAAATTGATGGTAGGCACAATTAACGCCATATCTCTGTTATGGGATACGACATATTAGGTAAAACTAGCTGTTCTTCTTTGTTGACCAAGTAATCATATATGGCGTAATCATTGATGTGGAACGGCATAATTTCTTCCAAATTCGGCCAATAGTCTTATGATTCAAAAAGTCTATGATACCGTCGTGTAGGTCTAGAATAATACGGCCGTATGGGCTATTAGATCAGTAGACTTACATTAACTCTAATTAAGCTCCCAAATGCGTGCCTATTAGCTAATCTTCACCAAGTACTCCATAAATAATGCAATTGCAGAAATACAAACGAATAAGTAGACATACAATGCCATAATTACAAAAAATAGGTAATAATTACATGGATAAATGATGCAATAAAATGACCATTATATGATGTCATCAAATATCCCCCCACTGAAATCCTACATGTCCTCAATTAGCTTTAGAAGTTTATAAAAATAATCCCTAAGGATTTTTCCGATTAAGAATTTATTTGATCTATTACAGGTACACAACCAAACACCACATGAAATATTAGAATGAAAACACACAAATCACTCAACTAATCTATTGGAAACATGTAACTAATTCGCTCAATTGCTCGGTTATGACGAGTATTCTATCATAAGCTTGGCAAGGATACACAACTCCACCACTAGAGCTAAGTAGTAACAAGTTTATAAGGGTAAAATGGGTTTAAAAGCTTAGGGGTGACATTACTACAATCATTCACCAAAAGTACCACACCCAACAAGGCATCTAAATCACGACATACATGACTAACGATAGAATAGACATGTAAGTTCGATCAAATCCTCAATAGAGTTTAACCAAGGTTAGGAGGAAGAATGATATAAGGGTTGTGGATCTCTAACTTTCACAAAAAGTACATATCCAAAAAGGCATCTAAATGCACGCATACAAGCCCTTAACGACGGAAAGAGAGATGCAAGACTCGGAACACATTACCAATCGAGTAAAACCCAAGGTTAATGATTAGGAAAGGGAAATAAATTGTTTTTAAATAAAAATTCATGAAACAAATATATTATGTCCAAGCAGATAAGGTACAAGTTGCTAGACACTTTTTTCTGACCGTTACCATGATAAAGACACAACTATATACACAAACGTCTTGATCATTGATCAAAAACAACAACCTAAGTTGGCGTTCCCGTAATGGTCAACTCCCAGTCATCCCATACTTTACATATTTTTACAAGACAAGTGGCGATATCTACCACTTTATACGAAACTTTACATCGTTGACTTATAAGACGTATCAATGAATAATCGATCCTTCATATAATTCCTTTGGTGTATGCTTTTGCGAAACGATTATCTCCAAACTTTCCTCCTTTTTTTGTTGCGATTTTTCTAATTTTTTCGAATTATTTTTTAAGCAAAACCTACGAATCTCGGTGTAATTTCACCATCTTCACGATCATAATAACTCCGGATAATTCCTTCGGTAATTCTTCATTCTTTGGATGTACCAATAATTGTGATGGTAGTAAAAATACATGAGTTTTGACTACTTTATACATTCCCATTTGCATGTACAAATTTCTTCCCAACCGTACCAAAGATAGAAAATGACACAAGACTCGAGAAATACATACTTTACACTTTAAGCAACTAGCAACTGATAAATGGAGTTAATCTAACAAGTTACTAATGTTTAAGGTTAACAAACAAATAGTTGGTGTTATTCCTAAAGGATTGGCTCTATAGGTTTTTACTAGGGGTATCTTACTCTTATACTAAGAGTAAACAAATGGTTTATATGGGGGTTAACTAACCATCTATGTAGTTTTTAGTTAACTACACAACATGTATATGCTTATTTGGGTGTAATCTTAAAAATTTACCAATTTAAACCAAGTTTTTCTCCATACTAAAATCTATAGTACTCATTATTGTGGTCTCGAATAGATATACCAAGCCAAGTTCTAAAGTCGACAACATCATCGGCACACTTATATTTTTATGGAATTTAGGTAAACATTTAAAAACGAATAAGGCTAAATCCTTACAATATCTAATAAGGGTAGTTGTGTACGGGTTATGCAACAAGTAATTTCACAAAGGTATGCTTGAATTTTTTTTAATTCGAGCATAATTTAAGCATTTTAGTGTGAAAAATAGGACAAGTAAACATTCTAATTCCATCCCCCCACTTGAATTATACAACGTCCTCGTTGTATATATAAAACATTAAGTACGGGAATTAAAAAGAATTAGAATGAGAAACTCCCTTGATATTTGCTCGGTAGATTCTCCAATTTGCGTTTATTGAGCAAGATTGTGTGTTGAACAACCGCCTTAAAATTTTAAGACTCCAACACTTCAAGATCTCTAGATTTGTAAATTCTCAAACAATATTCGTCGATATTTCTTTCACGAGGTCTTGTATAAATTCTCAGAAAACAAATGCAATTCTATCTCCGTGTAGTCGTTTGGTTAGACTCAAAATAAATACCTAAAACTGTACAGGAAGTCGATACGCCGTATCCATTCCCCAGGATATGCCGTATTGATACCTGTATACGCTGTATTTATTTAATGAATACGTTGTATAGACTGTGCTGAAAATAAAGACTGGATAACGTCCAGATAGTCGATACGCCGTATCCATGGGATTTGGATACGCCGTATAGACAGTCTGGAAAGACAGACTCGATAAGAAAATTGAAAATACATTCCGGTTGTCTCTCGACAAGCACTTTTGTTTACAGAAAAGTCTTTAAGTTAGACTTGCCCCAATTTAATCATATCCTTATAAAACAATTTGGGGTCGAACAGGATGCCAAATGGCACATACAAATTCCTAATAAAGCATAATAGCATCCCGTTGAAAAGATAAATCCAAGTTACGATATTCACATTTAGTTCCAAGACAAAGCTTTCCTTATCGAAAATTTCATCTATTTTATCGCGACTTGTTTCCATAATCATATTTGACCTATGTGTATTTAAATTACCCTCTGAAGATTGTATTATATCGATTTCATTATTATCATTGTCCTCGTCCGATTTTAAATCATTGGGATGAATAACGTTGAAAGAGAATAGATCATTAAAGTACAAAACGGGACAAATTACGTTACAAAGGAAATAGATACATTAAGTAAATAACGTTTTATTTTCCTCTTCAATCACATTCAGTACATAATGTTCATCTTTCTAATTCAATTCATCGATATGTTGAGGATTACATTAGGTTCAGTTTAAGAAATCTAATTTAGACGTTAGACTAATCATTATAACCTGGTGAAAACTCATTTCAAAATCTTTAAAGAAATATAAAATCATTAAAATAACTGACTGTTGGCTGGTGAGGGATACGAAGGCATATTAACTATCCATTATCATTATCCGAAGTCGTTAATCAAATTTGTCGACATAAATAATTTTTGTAATAAAAGAATTTTTGTCATAAATTATCGTGTAATCTTCATTGTGGGATTCGTCAAATGATATTCTAAAGTCAATTTCATTGTTAAGAGAACTTACCGTGGGTTCAGACATTAACGTGTCATTAAACACTATAGATGGGGAATTCAAGTTTTCAACGATCTAAGGTCGTGAACGTCTTATCATACCACATCTACCATACGTACAGGTTTCTCAGTTATACACCTTACCATGCCTGCGAGCTTTTTCTTCCTCAAGCCTGATATACTCTTCCATAGTAATGTTGGGGTCGTCCATTTTAACCTGTAATAAATTTGCTACGAAAGAAAACTGTCAAATAGCCTAATAGGCCGTATTCAGTAAACTAAATACGTTGTATTGATGATAGAGTCGAATACGCTGTATTGGTTTGAAAAACAATTATACGTCATATCCAAGAAGATTAATACGCCGTATTGAGTATTCGACTCAGAAAGTTACATCAGACAGTAACAAGGCAGGAAAACACACAAATATGCAAAATATACAATGCAGAAAATCAAAAACACAAAAAACAATCACACAAATATGCAAATTAATCTAATCTAAACTAAAATAAAACACTAATAAATAAGAAGTAAAAAATTCACTCCCAGGAAACGGCACCAAAAACTTGATGTGTCGTCGTGTAGGTGTTATTTATGTTTTCAAGTTTTACTATTTATATTTAGCCGAATTTGCCTAAAACAACACTTTAACGGGCAATGTACCCGATCAAATGGAGTTTCATGGTAAGTAGGATGTTGATCACTAAGAGCGACAACGTTAATTCTCAATTATCAGTATTTTAATTATCTAAGTTAGTCCTAAATTAATCTAACCTAAGTTAAAACTAAACTAATGATAAAAGGGGGGTTTCAGTCTGAGAGACTGACACGAGTTTGGGTATCTAACCTACGGTTTTGATGACAAGTAAAGCAATAAACACATACAAGAAGATGAACAAACGATAGAGGAGTGGTCAAGAACTAATATAAAGAAAACATATCAACCATGAATAATCCGATAAAACGCAGGTTTGTTTATTAATGCAATGATTGACTTATCTCGAAGGGCATATCATTCCTAGATTTAGGCGGTACTTCTTCCTAAAATCTAGACACACTAATTCTGTCACAATTAGACGCATCCACATAAAGCAAGCATTTGTTGATTATAATCTATCTTAGGAGATTAATAATGGTGCTCTTACTAAACCCTAGCTCATCGAGACTTTACCCACTTACTGCTTAATGACAATTTATATACTAGTAGTCCACTGTCGAAGTCTAACCTATGGAACAAGAACGTACTCGTCTGATCCTACGGTCACCTGCTGTCTCACTAAGTCACTAAAACCATTAGAAGTAATATTTGTGTCCTAATGATCTAATATATAAATTGCAATTTGAAGAGCTTCTAGACTCTTAGATACGCCCAAACAACAACGAAGTGCCAGCGATATATTGTTAGGACAAGACCGACTTGATTGATAGGCCGCATACTTAAGCACGTAAACAAGTATAATTGTTAAACATAATGAACAAGCGACTGATAAAATTTTGACAATAAGATAACAACCAAACATTAAATCTTCATAAAACATAGGTTATAACTTAGTCATTGTAAAAAATACATACGGTTTCATATCGAACGATTAAAGAAAAGAAACCTATCGAATGCTGTATTTGGTTCCTTGAGCGAAGATTACAAGAGTTTTCCTATGATCTTGAGGCTCTTTTCTGACCTTCTATGCTCCTTTATTCGTCTCTTGGTCGACTTGGTGGTTTAGGGCTTCACTTGCATACCTAAAACTGAGTTTAGGGTCTTTTATTTATAGAGTCTGGAAATTGATCGATACGCCGTATCGAGCGATGTGGGATACGGCATATTGGGGATTTCTTGGAGTAAGGACCACGTTTGATTTCTTCCAGAATCTTCGTATACTATATCTTGGATACGGCGTATTATAGCTACTAGATACGGCGTATTGGGTCTTCAATCCTTCGTGGTTATCTGTGAAGTATAGTCATGGATACACCATATCTTCTTGATGGATATGACGTATTGGGTAAAACCAGCTTATTCTTCTTCGTTGACCAAAGTATTATATACGGTGTATCATTGATTTGGATAAGGCATATTCTTCAAAGTCAGGCAATGGTCTTTGGATTCGTAAAGTCTTGGATACGTCATATAGGTCTAGAATAATACGGCGTATTAGCTGTCAAATCAGTAAACATTCTCGAACTCTTCATTTAAGCTCCAAAATGCGTGCCTTTTAGCTAATCTTCACCAAGTACTCCATAATTACTGCAATTCTTAAATACAAACGATTAAGTAACAATTCTTTGCAATAATTACATAAAATGGGTTAATTACATGGGATCAATGATGCTATAAAAGTGACGTTATTTGATGTCATCAGTTATGTTTTGTTAATCACAAGGATCTAAAATGTAAAGTTAAGAAACTTGCCCTAACTTGTTCATTTAGCTATAAATAGATGATTAGTGTTTCATTTCTTAAGGTGTAACTTTGTAACTTCTCATTAGTGTAAACATAACTTTCATATCAATAAACACACACTTCCATATGCTCTCTCTTATTCTTATCACACACACTAACACAAACTTTTACACAAAGATTAATATATATAAACAAAAGGCAATCCTTGGGAGTCGATACTTTTTTCACCACTCCTGAGAGCCAAATTAACGAAAGTAGTCCCTAGGGTTATCGATCAGTTGCAAAGTTAGTCCTTAATGACTAGGATCTTGTTTGTTTTTTCAAAAAAAGCTCTTTATGCCACTTTTGTCTGTAAACCTCTGCAGGTGAGAAGAGGTTTTTTTTGCATCCATAAGTGCTAAGAAGCACTTCAAGCCTCTTCAATAGTTAAAACATAAACTTTTACTTTTTCCTACTTCTTCTCACTTCTTCAACACTAAGCTCCCGCCACCACCTTTAATATTCATTTATTTTCATACGTTTTATCCGTTATTATACAGTTTCTTACGTTTTTATACCGAAGTGATTCATTTTGTATGTTTTTTGTACGTTTTCCTCATTTTGTACGTTTTTGTACGTTTTCTTACATTTCATTCGTTTGATTCGTTTTTCTTTGATTTTGTACCCTTTTTACGTTTACGTCTGTTTTTCTTTGTTTTTGTAAGTTTTCGTCTGTTTTTCTACGTTTTTGCCCGTTTTGTATGTTCTTATACATTTTCGTTCGTATTCGTACGTTCTTCTACATTTAAATATGTTTCGTCCTTTTTTCTACGTTTTTATGTTTTCGTACGTTTTCGTACGCTTTCTCACGTTTTTGTATGTTTTCATACTTTTTTACGTTTTTGTCCGTTTTCGTACGTTTTTTTTATTTGTTTTCGTTCGTTTTTTATGTTTTCTTAAGATTTTATACCATTTTTTTATGTTTTCGTCCATTTTCATTCGTTTTTATACGTTTTTGGACGTTATTATACGTTTTCATCCTTACAATAAACAAAGAAAAACGTTAAAAAATACGTATGAAAACGTAAAAAAACGTACACAAATGTATAAAAACCTAAGATAAGTATGAAAACGTACAAAAACGTACAAAAACATAAAAAACCATAAAAAAGGGACACAAACGTTGAAAAACGTAAAAATAGTATGAAAACTAACAAAAATGTAAAAAAAGAAAAAAAAAGCGTCCAAAATGGTATAAAACCATACAAGAACGTATTAAAACGAATAAAAACGGATGAAAACGTTAAGAACTGGCAAAAACATAGGAAAACGGACGAAACCGTAAGAAAAAACATATGTGAAACGGACAAAAACGTAAAAAATAGACGAAAACGTAAAAAACGTTCGAAGACATATAAAAACGTACAAAACGGTAAGAAAACGTACAAAAACAATAGTGAAAAGGAAAAAAGAATGAAAGAAATGCTTCAATAGAATGGAAAACAAACGGTCTTTTTCTTGCGGATGAAGACTTTAGATGTAGCTCTTCTTCTACACATGGTTTGCAGATGAAGAGGTAAAACGTCTGAAAAAACGAACACAACTTTACAACAGAACGATAACCCAAGGACTATTCCCGTAAAAAAAATTAGAAACAATTTACGGAAATAGTCCTTGGGGTTATCGGTCCGTTGCAAAGTTAGTCCTTAATGACTAACTTTGTAAAGGAAACGATAACCAAAGGACTATTTTCGTAAAAAAATTCACCAACCCCAAGATAAATACCATACTAAAATAGTCCTTGGGTTATCATTGTGTTGCAAAGTTAGTCCTTGATAATGACACTATACGAAAATAGTCATTGGGTTATCGTTCCGTTGCAAAGTTAGTCATTAACGTATATCTCACGCTCCGCAACAAAACGCCGGTTAAAAACCTTGTGGTCTCTATCTCTTAATATCACGTTGACTAACAACTATTCATATTCTTATATATGAAGTACATACATAACTATACATTTTACAAAGCGTTTATCTTCCTGTTAAAAAAATTAATAAAGAAACCGCAACCCTTATTAATTATCTTTTTAATATTATGCTTGAAAGTTCCTAAATTAAACACTATTTAAAAATACCTTTTTCAAATTTAAAATTGATTAATTTCTGAGTTCAAATTGTCAATTTCATAGTTTATATCATTTCAAATGCGTACTGAAAATTTATTCATCATTCGTAAAATGAATGTGACAGAAAATATACAACTGATTTACCAATAATATTGATGCAGATTAGTCAAAGTCAAAATATTTACTTTTTTCATTTATGTTTCTTGTTTGACAATAAACCTTGGTTAGGAAAGTATCAATTTCTAATCAATTATAAATTTAAAAAAAGGAAAGTCAAATCAATCTTTATTTAGATTGATTCTAGTTTTCCTATAAATAGTGGGTCTTTTTCATTGTATGGAGATGGTTTTGAGTTTTGATAATAATAAAAGCTTTTGCTTTGATCGAGTTCTATCGATCCAATTGTTCTTTTAATTCGTATGTTGTTCGGCCGTTAACGATCCGCATCATTTGGTATCAAGAGCTATGGTACTAATGGTCGAACAGAATCGTGGAGAGCATCTAATTCGTAGATTCGCCGGACGAGGCAACGAACCAGATCCACGTGACGTGAAGATCGCAAGCCTCAAGCAACGGATTCAAGAACTCGAGTTCTCGCAGTTACAACAGGACTCGCCGGCAGAAGAGGCGGAAACTGAGTCCAACGTCTAGGACGATGGGTCAGAGGACGTCAATCCTTTTGGCGGAGGAAACCCTGGGTTTCATGATGACCACTATGATAACCCTTTGTTGACAAAGGAAACCGAATCAGAACCTATTATCTGGGATATAGGGGATGAGGAAGAGGAGTATCCTTTTGTTAATAAATATCCAAGTTTTAAAAAAGAACCTGTAACGAGTTATGAAAGAATGTGTCCTGTTAAGAACACCGATAATGAAGAAGAAGAATCGATGCCGTTTTATCTACTCATCCTCATCATCAGCATCATCCTCGGAGGACTCCTCCTCCTCATCTCCTCCATCGGCAGGATAGTCAGCAGGATCCTCCTCTGGATCCTCCTCCGGATCGGAGTCAGCAACATAGCCCGGTGATATAGCTGTAGGTGAAGCATCAGCTGGTAAAGGCTGATCCTCAATAGGTGCCTCAGCGTCAGATGGTACCAAGTACTCCGGGTACTCTAGTCCAGGTACATAATCTGGTGAAGGTGGGTGCTCAGGACCAGGCACGTAGTCCGGTGATGGTGGGTGCTCGGGTCCAGGTACGTAGTCATGCGATGGTGGTGCCTGCTCTGGGAACTGCGGTGCCTCCTCAGGTACCTCTAGCTCATCATCAGATACCCATTGAAATCTCCATGGCTCAGAATTAGAATAAACAGACGTGTAGGTAACTGTCGAAGATGACATGACTGCTGTAACAATAAAATAAACTTATATAAGTATAATATATAAGACATGTATAGTAATATACATAATATAATATAAGTACGTATATAGATTATGTAAGCAGTCAATGTACACAAATAGTGTATGTATGTCCCGTGAAAAACTTTTGTATAATGCAATGTTTGAAAACGGTTATAGTCCAAGTAAAAACATTTGACCTGGTTGATGTGTTGTAGTGAGGTGTGTGACTTTATGATTTCAAGTTTTAAATTTATATTTTTCCGACTTTACCAAAAACAACACATTAACGGGCAGTGTACCCGGTCATATGGGAGTTTCGTTGTAAGTAAGGTGTCGATTACTAAGAGCGAGAAACAATCTTTCAATTTATTAATATTTTAGTTATATAAACTAAGTTAATTGTATGTTAAACCTATGCTAAACCTATGTTAATCCTAAATCTAACGGATAAGGGGGTTTTTAAGCCTGAGAGACTGGCACGGGTTTTGTGGTGACTAAAATCAACTTAAGACGCTAAAACACATGCAAGCAAATTGACAGAAGATAAAAGAGCGGTCTAGCCAAATATAAGAAAATTATATTAACCATTATTAATCCAATCAGAATGTTGGTATGTTTATTTAGCGTAATGATTACATATCTCGAGGTGGCATATCATTTTTAAGACTTAGGCGGTACTTCTTCCTAAGACCTAGATACAAAGAATTCTATAACAATTAAACGTATCCGCATAAAGCATCCTTATTTGACGATTATAATCTATCTTAGGGATTAAAGCAATTGTGATCTTGTTAAACCCTAGCTCATAGAGACTTTACCCACTTACTAATTAAAGGCAATTCATACACTAGTAGTCCACTTACCAAGTCTTTACCAAATAATTAAGAACGTACTTGTTGATCCTAAGGGTCACCTGTCGGTCCAACTAAGCTCACAATCTAAGGGTAAAGATAGGTTATTATTCATGATCCTATTAGTCTAGATGTATAAATCACTATATGGAGAGCCATCCCGGCCTCAAGATTACTTGGTCCGTATCACTAGATCTAGTTGAATGATAGGTCTTATACAAAAGCACGTAAACAAGTATAAACTGATAAACATAAACAAGCAATCAACGATAAATTAAGCATTCAAGATAAATAAACCAAACATTAAGATCTTTATAATAATGGCTAATACCCGAAGGTATTAGCCTTCAAACGTCATAATCAATACAAGAGTAATAATTTAGCCAAGGTAAACTAACCGATTTAACGAATGTTACCAAAAGCTGAACGATTACAAGAGTATAGGAGATTACAAGTTGTTTCCTATGGAATTAATTATGTTGCAAGACCTCTTCTGCTCTTCTTCTCCTCTGAAAATCGACTTTTGTGGTTTAGGTATCGAAAATATGATTTAGCACACTGAAAACTCGTTTTTGAGTTTTCTATTAATAAGGTCTAGAATATGGTTGATACGATGTGTTGACCGAGGTCAATACGGCGTATCAGGGGTTTCTTGGAGTAGGGACCACGTTTGATATCTTTCAGAATATTTTATTTCCATAGCTTGAATACGGCGTATTGGTCTTCCCTGGATACAGCGTATTGATCTTGTTTCCTTTGTGATCTTTTGTGAAGTGCATGCACAAATATACTGTATCTTCCTTGATGGATATGACGTATTAGATGTCAGAACAGTAATCTTCACCAAGTACTCTATAATTACTGCAATTCTTAAATATAAATGATTAAGTAACAATTCTTTGCAATAATTATATATAAAATGGTTAAATTTCATGGGATAAAATGCTATAAAAAGGTATGTTATTTGATGTCATCAAATATCCCCCCCACTTGAATCCCACTTGTCCTAGTAGCCTTTTAGAGGTTATGAAAAATGTACCTGAGGATATTTCCGTTTAAGAATTTATTTGATTCCAAGTACAAGTACACAACCAAATCGCCTCACAAAATAGGTAGATGAAAACACTCAAATCACTCGACTAATCTATGTGGTAACATGTAACTAATTCACTCAATTGCTCGGTCGTGACGAGTATTCTATCATAGGCTTGGCAAGGATACACATCTCCACCACTAGAGCTAAGGAGTAACAAGTTTATAAAGGTAAAATGGGTTTTTATAATAAGGCTTAGGGTTGATCATTCTATAATATTTTACCAAAAGTACCACACCAACAAGGCAGTTGAAGCATACATACATGGCCGTAACGACGGAATAGACATGTGTGATTGATCACATCCTCATTCAAGTTTAACCAAGGGTTAGGATGAAGAATGATATAGGGTAGGGATCTTTTAACTTTCACCAATAGTAATAAACCAACAAGGCAGCTGAGATATGCATACATGGTTGTAACAACAGAATAGAGATGCATGCTCGTACACATCCTCATTCGTGTAAAACACATGTTAATGGATTAGAGAAAGGGAAATAAATTATTGTTAAATAAAAATTATGACACAAATAGATTAAGTGTAAGATATAAGTTGCTAGACACTTTTTCCCGTCCATTACCATGAAAAAGACATAACTATTTACAACGTCTTGATCATAGATAAAAAACAACAACCTAAGTTGGCGTTCCCATAACGGTCAACTTCCTGATCATCCCATACTTTACATACTTTTACAAGGCAAGTGGCAATATCTACCACTTTATACAAAAGTTTACATCATTGACTTATAGACGTATCAACGAATAATCGATCCTTCATATAATTCCTTTGGTCTAAGCTTTTGCAAAACGATTATCTCCAAACTTTCCTCCTCTTTTTTGTTGTGATTTTTTCAAAGTTTTTCGTTTTTTATATATACTAACTACGAAAAACTTGGTGAAATTTCACCATCTTCACGATCAAAATAACTCCGATAATTCCTTCGATATTCTTCATTCTCGAACGTACCAATAATTATGTTGTAGTAAAAAAATACGATATTTTTGACTACTTTATGCATTCCCATTTGCAATGTGCAAATTTCTTCCACCGTACCAAAGATAGAAAATTTACACTAACTCGGAAATACATACTGTTATACTTTAAGCAACTAGCAACTGATAAATGAACTTAAACCTAACAGGGTAGGCCTAAGGTGTAACGAATAAACAGTTTCGGTTAAGTTACTAAAGGATTGACTCTATTGGTTTTATCTAGGGTATCTTACTCTAAGATGAGTAAACAAGGTTTATACGGGATTTAACTAATCAGTGTAGTTAGTTTATAAAATTAAAAAACCCCCAAAAAATAAAATAAAGGCCTTTTTTGGTGTAATCTAGAAATGTACCCAATTTACACAAGTTTACTCCATCTAAATCCCTAGTACTCGATATTTTGGTCTCGATAAGATATACCAAGCCAAGTTCCTAAATTCTGGAAAACAATTACCGATACACTCTATTTTTGGGGAATTTAGGTAAACATTGGGAACGAATAAGTGTTAAATCTTTACAATATCTAATAGGGTTTATTTGTGCAGCTATGGAACAATAATTTTTACACAAGTATGTCTTGAAATTCTTTTAAATTTGAGCATAATTTAAGCATTTTAGGTGAAAAATAGGACAAATATAGATTCTAATTTTGATCCCCCCACTTGAATTATACAACGTCATCATTGTATAGATAAAACATTAAAAACGGGAATTAAAAGAATTAGAATGAGAAACTCCCATGATATTTTGCTCGGTAGATTCTCTAAGTTGAGTTTATGACAAGGATTTGTGTTGCACAGACGTCCTTAAGATTGCAAGACTCCACCACTTCTAGATTTCCAGATTGGAGATATTCCCCCAACATCGTCGATTTCCTGCAGCGAGGTCCTGTGCAAAATATAGGAAAAACATGCAAAATCCTATCTTGGGTACCTACGGTTAATTAAATAAGCTAAATAAACTGTACAGGAAACCAATACGCCGTATCCATAAACTGGAATACGCAGTATCGAGAAACCTATAAAAAGTATCTAAATACGGGTCAGTCTGTTGAATACGCCGTATCATGTACATGAATACGCCGTATTGACAGAACTGAAATAATGTTTAAAGAGTGCATAAAAATACAGACTGATAACGTCCAGATATTCAATACGTCGTATGGTATGGAGCGGATACACCGTATTGATGTCTAGGAAGACAAACTCGATAAAAATAAATAACAATTCGGGTTGTCTCCTGGAGGCACTTTTTTTCCAGCTAGTCTTTAAGTTAGACTTTTTCCTTCTCAGCTCTTTCACTCGGTCGTGTCACCTCCATCCGTTGTCCTTTTTCTAAAAATTTCTTGGTAGAATTTGAACATACGGTCTTCGTTTCCTTGTCCCAAGTGTTATATTCACATCTTCTTACAGCAATGTATTCTTTGTTAGGTCCTAGTAAATATTTTATAGCTTCAAACTTCTCGAATTTGCATACCCTTTTAATGGGTTGCTCATCATCCTTATTGTCTCCTTTATGCTTCATTTGTCTTAGTTCATTCCCTTCTTTAATTTTACGTTCATCATGGGATTTGAAGAATGAATCAGTAGTGGTATTGAGGGGGTTTCTATAGTCAGATTCCTTCCATTCTTTGTTACTTAAAATGTTGTTGTCCATTCGTCTTTTATTCCAACTTCCATTCATCCAAGAGTGGAATAATACTTTTTTACTCCTTCCATCCACTTTCATATGGTTTTCGAATGACGAAATTACTCGTGATATGAATTCAAGTGGATCTATCCCCCAGTTATCCCCTTCGTCCAACATCTCATCTTTGCTGTGGTAGGATTCGGGATAGAATTTACAAAAGAATTTTTCTACTAGCTCTTCCCAAGTGGTAATTTTTCTTCCCCGCAATATCTACCATTGTCTTACATCATCGGCTATAAAGAGGAAAAACCTTCATTCGTAGCCGATGGGAGTCCACACAAGGAATTTTTATTAAATCAAGTAATTCAAGAATCTTAGCAATGTGGTCCACCACGTCTTCATCAAACATACCGTGGTATGCATTATTTTTTAATTCAATCAAAAATTCCTTGCTGAGTTCAATGTTGTCGTCGGTAATAGGCTTAGTAGGATTTGATTCAGCTTGAGCATTTTCCATGTATTTCTTTAAATAGTTTCTGCCAATGTTCCCTTATAGTGTCTTCTCAATCAACTAGCTCTGATAATTGTAATATGTAACAACGGTAAAAATATCAACAGGATTTGTTCTGAAGAAAGATAAAAAAATTAGGCACGGAAATCAAATACGAATTTTAAGGCTTTTTTTATTGTATCAAATGCTTAATACGTCATATTCAATAGAACTGAATACGTGGTATTAATCTTTTTTGGAATGAAATACGTTGTCATGGATTGAAGGGTTGAATACGCCGTATCTACAATGGAAGTGGATACGTCGGATCGGTTTACGACCAGAACAATGTATTAGAAATAATTAAACCCCCAAACAATTAACTAATAAACAATACAAAGCAAACACAAAAGACAAATATACATAATATACAAAATTATACAGAATTGTACACTAATCTAAATTACACTAATCTAGTGTTAGATAAATCTAATGTTTAATACAAAAATATCAAATAAAAAATCAAGACAAAAATTTCAACTCCCCGACACGCCCAAAACTTGATGGGTCATTGTGTGGTGTTAATTTTATGATTTCAAGTTTTAAATTTATATTTTTCTGACTTAATCAAAAACAACACTTTAATGGCTAGTGTACCCGATTGGTGGTGGTTTTATGGTAAGTAGGGTGTCGATCGCTAAGAGCGAGAAACAATCTTTCAATTTATTAATATTTTGGTTATCTAAACTAAGTTAATTCTATTCTATGCTAAACCTATGTTAATCCTAAATCTAACGGATAAAGGGGGTTTTCAGCCTGAGAGACTGGCACGAGTTTTGTGGTGACTAAAATCAACTTAAGACACTAAATACACGCAAGCAAATAAACAAAAGATAAAAGAGCGGTCTAGCCAAATATAAGAAAACTATATTAACCATTATTAATCCAATCAGAACGTTGGTTTGTTTATTTAGTGCAATTATTACTTATCTCGAGGTGGCATGTCATTCTTAAGACTTAGGCGGTACTTCTTCCTAATACCTAGATACAAAGAATTCTATCACAATTAAAAGTATCCGCATAAAGCATCCTTATTTGCTAATTATAATCTATCTTAGGGATTAAAGCAATGGTGATCTTGTTAAACCCTAGCTCATAGAGACTTTACCCACTTACTGCTTAATGGCAATTCATACACTAGTAGTCCACTAACTAAGTCTTTACCAATTAATTGAGAACGTACTCGTTGATCCCAAGGTCACATGTTGGTCCAACTAAGCTCACAATCTAAGGGCAAAGATAGGTCGTTATTTGTGATCCTATTGGTCTAGATGTATAAATCACTATATGGAGAGCTATCTCGGCATCTAGATTACTTGGTCCGTATCACTAGATCCAGTTGAATGATAGGTCGCATACAAAAGCACGTAAACAAGTATAAATTGATAAACATAAACAAGCAATCACGATAAAAATAAGCAATCGAGATAAACAAACCAAATATTCAGATCTTCATAATAGTGGCTAATACCTAAATGTATTAGCCTTCAAACGTCATAATCATACAAAAGTAATAATTTATCCAAGGTAAACTAACCGAGTTAACAAATGATACCAAAAACTAAATTATAAGTTCGTATAGGAGATTACAAGTTGTTTCCTTTGGAAATTGATTACGTGCAAGACCTCTTTTGCTGTTCTTCTCCTCTGAAATGACTTTTATGGTTTAGGTATCAAAAATATGAGTTAGCTCACTTAAAACTCATTTTTGAGTTTTCTATTTATAAGGTCTGGAAAAAGGTCGATACGGCGTATCAAAAGTCTTCGGTATGGCGTATTAAGGGTTTCTTGGAGTAGGGACCATATAACAACACGTAATTTTCTTCATTGTAATTATCCATCTATTAAATTAGATGCACTGTAATATCCATCTATTATATATACCAACCTTTTTACAGGGAAATTTTTCGCTTTATTCCATTATGTAATATGGTTTACATAACTAAAGTAAATGAGCTCACGCAACCTCTACCAATGCCATCTATATCTATGTTTATATCATGTAAAAATCCTAATATGTCAAGTCAATGTTCAATGATCAATTTTAACCAAATACGTATCCCATTTAACGAACTTTTCAAACTACTATTAAATGAACTTTATTCATTAACGTTTATATCAAAACCCTAATTATATGCAATGTATACATAGGAAATGAAAGTGCAAGCCTTCAAACATGTGTACAAGTGTACAATGCATAACATTTGAAATATCATTTCCCTCTAAGTCAATGTATAAGTCATTTAAGCCCAACGTACAAATCCAAGAAGCACAAATTCAAACTTTGCCATTTTTCCTCCAAATTTATTCTAGTTTCTTACCACCTTTTAAACACAGCATACAAACACTTAATGCATAACTTCTAAACCCTAAATCATCTTAAAACCCTAATCTAAAAACCTAAACCCTAATCTAAAACCCTAAACCCTAAAGGAAACCCTAAACTATTTTTTAAAACCCTAATTTCATTTTAAACCTAAACCTAAATCCTAACACTAACCTTAATCCAAAACCTTAATCTTAAACCCTAATCTTAAATCCTAAACCTTAATTCTAAACCTTAAGCTATCCTAAACCCTTACCCAACTTGATAAAACAAAAACCTACCCGAAACCAAAACCAACCCGACACCCCTTTATTTCATTTTTAACCCATTTTAAACCAATCAAACACCTCAAGCACCTCAAGCTAGCATCCTAGCACCACCATGACCTCACCACCATGTCACCAAGCAAGCATACAACACCTCCATCACCACCCTTAGCCACCAAGTTAGTCTTGTCACCTCTTTGTTATCCCATGTCTATTCGCACCCTTGTACACCTTCCACCATTCAAAGATACACTCCTAGCTCTCAATACTCATTATACTAGCATTCCGTAGTCATCTCCCTACAACACTTGGCCACCACACCAAGAAAACTTGGCCACCATGCAAACCATTTCAAACACACCTCAAAACTCATCAAACATACAAATGGAGTTCTAAATAAAGCCAAGGAAGATCAAGTGAAGTCCTTAAGATCAGAATTAAAGCTAAGAATTAAGAGAAATAAGCCATTAAAGGCGTTTTCTAGGCGTACGAACCAAAAACCCTTAATTCGACCCGTTTTCAAGTTTGTAAGTCCTCACCTTATTCAATAAGCTCACAATCTATTTTAAATCTTTCATAAGACTTGTAAGATCCTATACGAACTTTTGTTAAATCCTTGGATCCTCAAACCCATGCGTTTTTGGTTAAAACCCTAAAAACAACCCGTTTTGATTTTCTAGCTAACGAATCCTTTTTCTAAACTTTTGTTACGTTAAAATATCTTATTTTAGCTTATTCTAATAAGCCATAAGCTGCAAAACTCTTTTGGATTTCAAAAATATCAAAATTATGAATTTTGGACTTGATTTGCAAATGTTTTCATGCATAGGGTATATAAGCGTAACGATCTGAATTTATAACTAGAGAGGATGAAAATGAATTTTCCCAAAGTTAATAAACTACAAGGGGCTGTTTTGCCAAGTTCTAAAGTTAAAGGTTAAAATTATATATACTTTATATATAAAGGACTAAATTTGTAAAAGTTTATAAATCAAGGGTATTTATTGCCATTTTTGCAAAATTAAAAATATAAAATGTAAAAAATATATATTAATATTATAAGACTTGATTTTATTAAAACCCGATACATTTATCGCTATTAATCAATGATCGACGCATTATAAAACAATTACGTTATATAATTAACGTAATTTATCATCGACTAGCATTTGAAGAAACTTAAAATCTTATCGTATCATGTTACTAGGGAATTTCATGTGAGGGGTTCCATTTTGGGTTTACGATTTAAAGTGCCCTGGCTCCTCAAATGATACTACATGGCCTTTGGATTATGATAGCCCGAATAGTGATACAATATTTCCATAAATTAATAAATCAAATATGTACGTTAAACTCTGTAAAGTTTTGAAACCTAAAAACTAAAACTTGACATATTACCCCCGGTTGCATGACGAGGCCGTTACTTTCACTTGATATACTTTTGCCATCAATCGATTTCTTGTTAAGGTGAGTTCATGCTTCACATTTTAAAAGATTTGAAATGTTTATAAACCCGCGAGGGAGGATACATGCTAAATCATGAATACAAAGTAATTTTTCCTAACTGTATGCTATCTGATGCCATTATTGGCCTAAGACCTTACTTTGCCATAAATACCCCACTATCAAGAACCGTTTTATTACTTTTTTTCGAGTAAAGCGCGAATGCTGCGTGAGTAGATCTATTTGGACTGAACTCCCCCGATGTTGTACCTATACCTTTTGGTAACCAAACGCACTTCATCTTGAATCACTATGCGGTGTTGGCAAAGGCCCTGTTGGGATAACTGCTTATGATTATTAATTATCTCAATGACCTCAGTTTTCATGAGCTTAGGCAATAATACTGTTTCTATAAATAATTGTACGCAATGCAATTATTACCCTATGGTGTATAACAACGTAACCTACTATTGAACTTGTATTCAAACTTTTTAACATAAACCTATGAATTTCACTCAACCTTTATGTTGACCCTTTTAGCATGTTTATCTCAAGTAACTGAGCATCTTATGCACTAGTGGCACGGACATTGAAGATGTTTAAAACTTGTTTATCATCAAACTTTATGTTTCTAATTTTTTGGAGCTCCTTTTTTGTAAAATCTGAGGAAATAAATGGAAGATAACTAATTTAAAAAAAAACTCTCTTTACGAGTTGTTTTCTATGATTATGACTGTTGTACTATGAAATAATACCCCAGATTAGCTTCTGCTGTTATATTTGTCAAAATGGAGTGGTCTAGAATTGGTATCAAAGCCACGTTATAGAGAACAAGGTTGAAACCTTAACTATAACTACTTTTCTTTTTCCATCCAAGAAAGTCCTTCGTGCCCTTTATCTCCTGAATAGTATGTAAAGATACATAACTATTATACTAATTATAAATAACTTATGTTATTTACCACTGGGTTGTTAACAGAGTGATGTCTTCTCCCAACCACCCTACTTCCAACATTGAGGATGCTTTTTCCTGTAACTTTCCAGATTTTTATAAAAAATGACTATATCCCGTCTTCCCTGGACTATGTCCCAGCTTCACCAGGAAAAACTTATTCTAGCTCTTCAAATAACTCATTTGGTTTAGTTCCAATAGCTTCACCAACTCTTTCACTTTTTCATGATGACCCCTATATGAAGGTCATGCATGCATACTATGCTAAAGAATCACCTATTCCACCACCAACTATTATGCCTCCATCTTCAATGCTATCTCCAATGTTTAATCCTTAAGAATTCTTTCTTCCTGAGGAATTATTGCCACTTAAGAAACGAGGTCATGACCGATCATCCTCCTCTACCTCTGCCATACCTCAAGCATTTGAGATAGGAGAAAGCTCTCGTAAGACAAGTCTGGAATATCACGAGGAGCAAATTAAGGAAATTTTGAATCATCTAGATGAACTCTCTCTCGACCGCATTGAACACATGAAAGACAAGATAGAAGGTCTTGGAAAAGGTCGGGTGATCATACAACAAGATTTTGACAATCTGGAAGTTGAACTCTGAGAGTCTCGTACTCAAATTGCTAAACTTCAAAGAAAGCAAATGGGAAATAACAGCAAGATTGCTCTGGCTCGCTTCACGATTGCTAATCTAGAACAAATCATCGAAGATATCTAGGTTCATCACCAAGCAGATAAGGAAAGTCTTCTGAATGCAATCTGTGAACACAAGAATAGTCAGGAAGGACCATCAGACTACTAGATTAGATACTAGTTATAGCTTTTGTTAGAACCTAGCCACGGGATGTGTGGTATAAATAACAACACTTGTTAAATTTTGACTATGTACAATACAAAGGCAAGTTTTTCATGATATAATACAATGGTGATCCCGTTTTATATTCATCTTATGTCCTATATTACATCTCTGTCGTCATCATTATAAATGATACCGTGACTTTTAATAAATCAGATGCTTGTTAGAATCCATAAGTATCTATGATATCACTATTATGGCAATGTTTATTTTTGAACCTTACACATTTTAAGGAAATAATTGTGATATCATTCTTATTACGTGTTGTCTTATGTTGATAGAATGCCTCCCAAAAGGACGTCAACATCTGAAGCACCAGCCATGACTCACGCTACCATCAAGAAACTAGTTGATGATAGTGTTTTCGCAGCTCTGGAAGCACAAGCCGCTAACATGGCAAATACTGATAATACCAATAGACTAAGAGAAGCTCCTGTAGCAAGAAAATGTAGCTACAAAGGGTTCATGAGCTGCCAACCTATCAACTTTAAAGGTACATAAGGCGCTGTTGGTCTTATCCGCTGGTTTGAGAGAATTGAATCAGTGTTTTCCCGTAGCAACTGTACCGAAGACTGCAAGGTGAAATTTGCTACTGGTACTTTAACTGAAGAAGCTCTATCCTGGTGGGATTATTTTGCCCAACCTATTGGAATAGAAGAAGCTTACAAGATTACTTGGGTTGAATTCAAGAAGCTTTTGATAAAGAAGTACTATCCTCGAACTAAGGTCCAGAAAATGGAAGACAAATTTTACCATCTGACTGTGAAGGGGAATGATCTCAAGGCATATGTTAGAAGATTCTAGGAATTGGTAACATTGTGTCCCACTATGGTGCCAGATTCTGAGAAAATGATGGAAGTTTTCATCGGGGGATTACCTCGAAGTATTGAAGGGAATGTTACCGCCTCTAAACCTTAAACTCTAGAGGAAGCCATTAACATAGCCTAGAGGCTAATAGACCAGGTAACAAAGCACACTCCGGTGCAAGTATCAAGTGATCACAAACTAAAGTTTGACGACAGAAGAACTTTCAACAACAACAATTACCATAACACTAACACCAACAACCACTATAATAATCACCAACCACAACAGAACATAAGACATGAAACCTTCAAGTCTTATGCTGTTACTCTAACTAAAAATAATGGGTATACTTGAAACTATCCCTTGTGTAAGAAATGCACTCTGCATCACATAGGACCTTACACTGTCAAGTGTAATACTTGCAACAAGGTGGGCCATCTAACCAAGAACTGTAGAAACAAAGGGCCAGCCACTGGAAGTAATCTGCTACCAGTGACAGTTACTTATCATGCCTGTGGAGAGAGAGGGCATTATGCAAATCAGTACCGAAAGACCACCAACAACAATGCCCAAGGAAGAGCCTACATGCTGAGGGATAGGAATACTCACCAAGACCCGAACGTAGTCACGGGTATGTTCTTTCTAAACCAACATCTAGCTAGAGTATTATTTGATTCTAGAGTCGATAAAAGCTTCGTATCCATATCTCTTGCCTCTATGCTAAATATTCCACCCATTACAATAGATACCTTTTACAATATTGAAATGGTTGACAAAAACCTAGTAAGCACAAACACCATTATTCAGGGTGCAACTCTGGCCTTGTTAAACTAACCTTTTGAAATTCAGTAGTTTTGACGTCGTCATTGGTATGGATTGGCTATCCAAGTATCATGCTAGAATTATCTGTGATGAAAAAGTTATCTACATCCCAATTAACGGTGAATTTTTGATCATCCGAGGTAATCAAAGTAAAACCCGACTAAGTCTTATATCTTGTATAAAAACCGAAAGATATATATCCTGAGGTTGTCAAGTTTTCATAATCCAAGTAATGGAGAAGAAGTCAGACGAGAAACGACTAGAAGATATAGTAGTCATGATTTCCCCAGAAGTTTTTCTTAAGATCTACCTGGCCTTCCTCCCGTTCGCCAAGTACAAATCCAAATCGATCTAATTCCAGGAGCGGCACCTGTAGCCCGAGCACCTTATAGATTAGCTCCTTCAGAAATACAGGAACTATCTAACCAACTTCAAGAGTTATCAGATCGAGGTTTTATCCGACCAAGTACTTCGCCTTGAGGAGCTCCTGTCTTGTTTGTAAAAAAGAAAGACGGATCTTTCAGAATGTGTATCGATTATCGGGAGTTGAATAAACTTACCGTAAAGAATCGTTACCCATTACCCAGGATTGATGACTTATTTGACCAACTTCAAGGTTCGAGTGTCTACTCGAAGATTAACTTAAGATCAGGCTATCATAAACTGAGAGTCAGGGATAAAGATATTCCCAAGACTGCTTTCAGAACAAGATATGGACATTATGAATTTCAAGTGATGCTATTTGGTTTAACTAACGCACCTGCTGTATTCATGGATCTCATGAACCGTGTGTGTAAACCATATTTGGACAAATTCATAATAGTGTACATCGATGATATTCTCATCTACTCTCGTAACAAAGAAGAGCACGCAAATCATTTGAGAATAATCCTAGAATTACTCAAGAAAGAGAAGTTGTATGCCAAGTTCTCCAAGTGTGATTTCTGGATTCATATCGTGCAATTTCTTGGACACTTAATTGATAGTCAAGGGCTTCATGTTTACCCCACCAAGATTAAAGCAGTTAAGAATTGGACATCTCCTACTACACCCACAGAAATACATCAATTCTTAGGACGTGCCGGCTATTATCAGAGATTCATCAAAGATTTCTCGAAGATTGCAAAGTCTTTGACTGAATTAACCCAGAAAAACAAGAAGTATATTTGGGGACAAGACCAAGAGTCAGCTTTTCAACTACTAAAACAGAAGCTATGTGAAGCTCCAATCTTAGCATTACCAGAAGGAAATGACGATTTTATTATTTACTGTGATGCATCATGATTCGTCAATTTAAACACACGTAAAATAATATATATAATACTATGAAAAATCACCAAATTACCCTTGAGGACAAAGGTAAAAGGAAACTCTTCAAAATATATATAATATAGTAAAATACGTATATTAAACCGGGAAGTATGCTTTCCCGGGTCGTTTTCCCCAACGACTTGTGAAATTGAAACCATGCCTTAATTTGGATTATGATTTGAATAAGATCAAAGATTGATTTGATTATCTATGACAACTAAATAAAAGCAACAAATAAAATAAGCACACAAAAGCAATTAAACACTTAAAACAATTAACGGGAACAATTAAAACGCGACAAATAAGCAAATAAGACCAAATTAACCCTTAAAAATGCAAACTAAAATTTTAAACCTAGAATAGGACAAAAGAAAATTTTAGGAAAAAGAAAAATATTTTTTTGATTATTTTTGTATTTATTATGAATTAAAAACGAATTTAATCTAATTAAATCCTAGAAAATAGCAAATAAAGTCCTAAAAATTAAGAAAAATGATTTTTAAACTTAGAAAAGGCTAAAATAACATAAAAACTCAGAAAACTATTTTTAAAATAAAAATCCTAATTTTAAAATTAAATTTAAAAGCTTAAAAATGAAAATTAAAATCTAAAAGTGATGAAAATAATTTTAATGAATGTAAACCTAGAAATATTTATAAAACTAAAAACTATTTTTTTTGTATTTTTCTAAAACTTTTTTCTATTTTTTTTTATTTTTCGAAAGTTAAATCCTAAGAAAAATGATTAAAAATAATTTACATAATGGAAAAATGTGAAAAATTCAGGAAAAGTCTAAAATGAAACAAGGTTTACTAGAAAAATAAAAGAAACAGCTCAGCTTATCGAATAAGCTGTGAAAGTAGCTTATTAGGCTACGGCTTATAATGAAAAAGGTAAATTAAAATGTGTATAAGTATTAAATGTGGAGAGAAAAGGATGGATGAGCTATTGTAGCATATTGGTAAGACGTGTGTATTGTGTGGGTGAGGTCGTGGGTTCGAGGTTGGCTAACACCCTTTTTGCAATTTTTTTTATTTTTTTGAAATCTAAAAGCTAAAACTTAAAAAGGACACTTTTTAAGCTACTTTAATAAATCAAGCACTAGCTGAAACCTAGAAATAAGCTTTAAAAAAGCTTTTGAAGTTCTGATTACAGAAAGTGGGCTTTTAAGCTCACTTATGCTTGTTTACACTAAATCACTTGCACAAAGCTCAATATAAGCTCAAATCTAAAACCAAAAGCTGTTCTAGAATCCCTATGAAAATGCAGAGCTAAATTTGAAAAGCTATTCTAACTAAAAACACTTTAAGCTATCTAAGATTGATGAACAAAGTAGCAAACTCAGAGAAAAACTCAAAAAGTTCAAAAACAATTTAAGCTCAAATGCTCAATAAGCCAAGGCAGAATCTGAGCTTAAGACAACTAAACTACCTACTTATAAGCTATAATTAACAACCATTAAACTTAATCTTATAAGCTAAAAACCTATATTTAAAAGCTAAGTACTAATGACTACTGATTTTTGGCTTTTTCAGGTTTTTAATGAATTTTAAGGGCAAATGCAGACTAGAAATTAAGCTAGAAATGAAAAACAAGTTCTAATCTATATTAAGCTATGTGAAATCTATAATCCTACTGAAATTTAGATCCTAAAAGCTACAAACACTAGCTTAATATAAAGCTTAAAAGGGCAGCAGTAGTAACTGAAGTTACTTCTGCTGAAGCACTTTGACAAGAGAGCTAAAACCAAATGCAGGAATCCTTAAAGGATAACCTGCATAACACAATCTATTTGAGTGTTAAAGAACACAATTCTAACAAATTTTAAACTCACAAAAGCTTTAATCAAATTTAAGCAAGCAAGCATAAATGAGAAAGTCCCCTGGTGCTAAATCAAAGAAAGCAAACCTCAAAATGATTTTTAACCTAAACTAATCCTTCAATCCTTTTTAAAACCTAATCTAATATGATTATAAAACTGACAAAAGAAATATATTCAAGATACTTTGACTTTTGAGAGTCAAATAGCACTAAACCAAACACTCCTTTACTAGATGACAGATTTTAATTCAACTAATGAAATGAAATTTTATCTAACAAGACCTTATTACCAGATGCTACTTAGCTTATAACAAGTCTAACAAACAGGATTCAACAACTTATAAAGCTAGAATCTAAGATCTATAATTAAGCTTAACTATTTTTGGTTTTTTAGTGATTTTTAAGACAATTAATTAAATTCTAAGATCTATAATAACAAAGCTAAAAACAGATGAAACATTTTAACTAATAAGCACAAATATAGAGAAAAGCACAAATAAGCCACTAGTTAAGCAAATAAGCAATAAATGAACAATTAGGCTAATGCTACACTAAGAGACTTAAAGATAGGAACATAAATGAAAACTTACAAGAGGCTTCAGCTAAACAGAAGCTTATATGCTCATAGAGCTTATCAACAGCTCTGGCTTATCCAAGGATAAGCCAGTAAAGTCCATGGGATCCCTTCCATTATTGGATCCCCTTCCATTAGCTTAAATAAGTCCAAATAGTCTAGGTTTTTAAGCTGATTTAAAGGTTTAAGTAGATTAAACAACTTATTTGAGCTCTATCTAAGCTTATAGACTTAGAGAGCTGTTAGAGAGCTTATGGAAGCTTTTGGTACAGTAGCAAACATATGAGAGGAAATAGAGATTGAGAGCTTTTTATTGAGAAACTAAAATGAAAATCTTATTAATGCTTTAAAACTGATTACAATGATTGATAAAAAGAGATTACAAATACTTGAAAAGTAAAATTACATTTTTAAAAGAAAATACATAAGCTAATTTACTACTTCTAAAAAAACGGGAAAAGGAAGATGAAATGTGTGTGTGTAAGTGTGCTATTTATAGCCACAAGCTAAACCTTCTAGCCTTTCCTTGCTCTACACGCCCCTTCTAATCATATCCGTACGATCTTCTAATCATTGGAGAGTTGATTATGACCCTTGGATCATGTGATCACTCACACGGATTGCCAAGCTGGCAATCCATTGATGTGATGTTTGTGCTTTCATTGTGAGAGACTCCAATGCAAATCCCAACTTCCTCTTGTGCTTCTCCTCTTCCACGTGGCCTCCTTGCTTGGGTGAGCCAATTAGTTCCTTTGAGATGACTAATTTGACCCTGCCATCTTGTTCTTAGATCCATGAATTGTCTACTTTAACCTTCAATTGTAAAAAACCCTTTGATTTTAACAGTTGGTGAAAGGTTAGGGATGGATGAACAGTTATAACTTGATTTCGCGCCTATTTTTAACTGAACGGGTAAAAAGGGGGTATAACTTTAGGGTATTGGCAAGATCAGTCCCTCTTTTTGTAAAGTGAAAATGTAATACACATCCAAGTATATAACAACTTTCAGATTTGGCACATTTGGTCCCTGGAGTTTTATAAAAAGGGTTATGGGCTTTTGATTTGGGCTTTGGATCCGGGTGTTGTTTTGATAGGATTTGGCCCATTAAGCTTAGGGATCATTTGTATAACTTTGGAAACTTGAGGGACTAGATTTGTAACTTTGGATTTTTATGTTTTTAGGTTTGACTGAGTTGACTAAGGGTTGACTTTTCTGACTTTGGCTTCCGGCTCTTGCACACTCTTCCGTTCTCGTGTCCGTGCTTGCCCGTTTTTGATCGTTTTCTTGTGATTTTTGTCTTATCCATACCTGCACACACAAAACACAAAAACAAGTATATCTTTGTCTTGTCCGTGCTTGCCCGTTTTTGATCGTTTTCTTGTGATATGTGTATTTTACACCTATCACATCCCATCAAGGTCTGGGAGCGGTGTTAATGCAAAGAGAGAAGGTTATTGCATATACATCCCGACAACTTAAGCCTAATGAAGAAAACTATACCACTTATGATCTCGAATTAAGATCAGTAGTGTTCGATCTTAAAACTTGGAGACACTATCTGTATGGCACCAAATGTACTGTGTTCACTGATCATAAAAGTCTCCAGCATATCCTTGATCAGAAAGAATTAAACATGAGACAATACTGTTGGTTAGAATTACTTACAAATTACGATTGTGAAATTCGCTACCATCTTGGAAAGGAAATGTTGTAGCAGATGCCTTAAGCTAGAAGGAACAAATCAAACCACTCTTAGTTAGATCATTAGTTATGACCATTCATCCAAAATTACCATCATAAATTCTCAAAGCTCAAACTGAAGCACTTAAAGAAGAAAACATCAAGGCTGAAAACTTACGAGGAATAGACAAAGCATTTGAAATACGTCCTGATGGAACTCGTTGTATTAAAAACCGAAGCTGGTTACCACTCTTTGGTAATCTGAGAGACTTAATCATGCATGAGTCTCATAAATCAAAGTATTCCATTCACCCAGGTTCTGACAAGATGTATCAGGATCTAAAGAAACTCTATTGGTGGCCTAACATGAAGGCAATCATTGCTGAATATGTTGGCAAATGTTTGACATGTTCTAGAGTTAAAGCAGAATGTCAAAAGCCATCCGGCTTACTGGTACAACCAGAGATTCCTATGTGGAAGTGGGAGAGAATAACGATGGATTTCATTACAAAACTACCCAAAACCTCAAACGAACATGACACAATCTGGGTCATTGTTGATCGCCTTACCAAATCCGCACATTTCATCCCTACCCGAGGAACAGATAGTATGGAAAGCCTTACAAGGTTATACATCAAAGAAATGGTCTCCCATCATGGAGTGCCAATATCTATTATCTCGGATCGTGACAGTCATTTCACATCTAGATTCTGGCAATCATTATAGAATACTTTGGGTACTCAATTAGACATGAGTACGACATATCATCCTGAAACCGACGGACAAAGTGAAAGAACCATCCAAACACTCGAAGACATGCTTCGAGCCTGTGTTATATATTTTGGAAAAGGATGGGAAAGACACTTACCATTAGTAGAATTTTCTTACAATAACAGTTACCATGCCAGTCTTAAGGCAGCACCATTCGAGGCACTTTATGGTCGAAAGTGCAGATCACCTGTTTGCTGGGCCGAAATTGGAGATGTTCAACTCACGGGACCAAAAATAATCCATGAAACCACTGAAAAGATAGTGCAAATTCGACAACGCTTGCAAGCTGCAAGAGATCGGCAAAGAAGTTATGCCGATGTAAGGCGAAAGCCTTTAGAATTTCAAGTTGGAGATTGTGTTATGTTAAAAGTGTCACCTCGTAAAGGTATCGTCCGATTCAGAAAACGAGGAAAGCTTAACCCTCGGTACATTGGACCTTTCAAAATCCTTGAACGGATTGGCCCAGTGGCATTGATTCGTCAATAATATATATATATATATATATATATATATATATATATATATATATATATATATATATATATAT